>SNQJ01S0058806.1:15475-45605 GCA_010110895.2 Picea sitchensis | reverse complement strand
GATCACAAGATTTGGAGAACCATTCCATCTTCAAACGCTGTAGAGTGTAATTGGGCCTCGGTGGCAGGTTTGGTTCCTACTGTTGAAGTAAGGGATTTAAGACCCATTAACACATCCCTGTATGGATTTTCATCTTGATTAGTTCTAAATATTGCACCCAAACTCTTGTTTTCATCTGAAAACGAATTTTTTTTTCTTCATAAGCATTGTTTCATCTATTTTCATTTGAAGAAACTTTTGTGTTCTTATATTGCATTTATTTTGGATTCGGTCTAAAACATCACCAAAGTTTTATCCGCATCCAATTTGAGTAAAAATAGTGTATTAAAATGAACGCATAACTAAAATTAATTATAAGACTTTCATTTTTCTAGGGTAAACCAACAAGTTTAGGCTAGGGCCTTAGCATAGGTTGGAGAGTAAATTTCTCTAAGTCCACTAAATAAAAATAAGTTTCTGAGATAGGGATTGTAGAACCCAGTTTTTCATATAGGTTGGTCCATAAGCTCCTCTAACAAAAGAGTTAAACACAAGGTCACGTAAGGAATAACCGAGGAGATTCCCCTCTAGAGATGGATCAAGCACAGTGGAGTGATTTTTTATTGTGGGTTTTGATTGTAACCATAGCTCCATGAGAGGTGGTTCTTTCGAGGCTTCGATATTTCCTACCCTACCCACACTTTCAATAGTGTCTGTTGACTGTACCCCCCCAGGTGCCGACTACGAGCTAGTAAACATAGTTTCTCTTCCTAGGTAAATCGCAAGGTGACTGTAGAGGTTAGTCATAGTACCTGGGGCAGATTTTATATCATGCACTTCAATAATACTAGAGGGTGTCCTATGAAGTGTGGGAACTTGCACTAGATAAGGATGATATGTGGAGGTCAAGATAACAACTTATCATACCTTTGTTCATTGGTCCATTGGACGTAATCAACCTGTGCCTTCGTCCAAGAGGCCTCGAGCCCACTTTGTTGTGATTTTGGTCCCAAGACTTAATCCACTTGAGTCATAATTTTGACAAAGTTGTTTGAGTCTGTCCTGTCTTTAGGGCCTTTTTAGTGGTGTGTTTAGTGAAGGTAGTTTAACCTTAGGAAGGAGAGTTGTTTTCTACCGAGAGCTAATCCAACAAAGTGGCCAAATTTCTACCTCAAAGATCAAGGAGAATTCGAGGCTTTTCACCCAAGGAAGTGATTAGGAATAATTATCCTCTGACCCCACAAAGGCTTCATCTTGATCAGTCCAACACTTTCTTACCGGTTGGTCAGAATGAGATCGTAGACCCTAAATCTCCATAAGACAACGTCATATAACCAGAAGAGGTAATTGTTGAGGATCACGGAGTTGAGGAATTCGCTCCACAGGCTAATTCTCCGTTAACTTCAAATTTTCCATTTCCGATCATCTGAATCCCACCTCCAAGATCAGACTTTTCTAATAGTAGCCTCCTTTCTTGGGCCATTATGGACGACACTTTTCCAATTTCAGGGTCGGGATCCCCTGCAACTCCCACCTCAACGATCATTATAGGGGGGATATTCCCTCCTGGTGTGTCTGATCAAACAAAAAATGTGGTACAATCCACCATTGCTACAAAAACCAACAACATTGCCTTGTCGATTGTCGGTCCCACTCAAGTTTCAAGTGTAACAACATCTTTTGCATCAACAACAAACACTTTATCTTACATAATTCCATCGATGGGCATGGTTAATGCATTGGTTAGTTCTCATCCAACGTCCCATTCATCGAATGTTGGTGTCAAGAGCACTTAAACTCCTTACCAAGCCCTTTATTGGGGTGGAAGTCACATTCCTCTATCATATCCATTCATCAGAAGTGGACCTGTTCCATTTTCCAACCCTAACCTCACATGGGGTTGGGGTGATTCTATGGGTAGCATATCCCAATCTGCTAGTATTTCATCCACTTCGAACCCGTTCACACTTTTCGGTGGGTTCAAGAGCAACTCTTTCACCATGTCTGCAGTGTCAGTAGGGGGAAACCCCTTCCAAGGTCAACCCACTCCCTGGCTAGGACCATTTTATTTTCTAGGGGCTGCTTTTGGGAGTACCCCTCTCCAAGGATAGTGAAATCCCTTCTAAGGGATGTCACAAGGGGGAAAACCCTTTATTGGTCAGTCCACCACCATGGAAGGATTTATCCCTTTCCATTGAGGGTCCGCTGTAGGTAACCCCAATTTTCCTCTTGGAAACCAGATAGGTGGAGTATTTCCTCCATTTAACTAGGATCCACAAGGATTTATCCAAAGCTTTGGTTTGATAGAAAATGATTTCTGGCAACCTGGTCCCAATTACAACCCATGACCTTCTTTTTAGGCTGCTCATCAGTCAATGATGCAACCTAAGTTACCATTTCTAGAAACTTTGCATTTTCCATATTTTTCCAAGTTGACAAATGATCCTATATGTCATGAACCCAGTTTTGCTATGGTCCCGACTAAATTACCTTCGAACATTCCAAAGTTTGAGGGGAAAAGCGGTGAAGACTCGCAAAACCACGTGACAACATTCCACTTGTGGTGCTCATCCTACTCGTTAAAAGATGTTTCGATCAGATTGCGTTTGTTCCAGTGTATTATCACTTGAGGCATTGCAAATGATATATTGAACTCGAGAGGGGGAAGTACTCAACATTCGATGATTTAGATATGGTTTTCTTAAACCACTTCCAACTCCCTGTCCAGTATGATGTCGAGACAAAACTGTTGGCTAACTTTGTACAAGACAATGCCATGCACATTTCCGATCACATTCAAGAATGGAGGAGATGGAAGTGCTTGATTAAGGCTATGGTCCCATTAGTGTTCCTCCTCAAATGGTTCCTAAAATCATTACTCCTGTATATTTCAAAGGACGTTGCAACTTCGAGAGTGTTTTCAGAGGAGCATGCAATCTTTTAGGTGCAACATTTAGAGGTTATATACTCTCAGTGAGGCATACTCTATGAGATTATTCCTAACGCGCTGTGATCCACGCTTGACTTGGAAAATCCAATGATCCAGGGGATCAAATTTTGCTCAAAATTCAAAGTGCTCAGAATCACTTCAAATCAAATGGGTGCGTAGGCCTCGTCGTCATGAACCCAACGCAATTCGAATAGGTTCAAATGGACATTGGATGAGTGAGATATCACGTTTTGTTCAATTTGTCAAACATACAAAAATTTGCTGACTGTACAGTCCGTACAGTTGCTGACGTGGCAAGTGCTGAGTTGGTAGTTATGAGGTTAAATCACTTCTTGACACGTGGCACATTTTTTTGACAAGTGGGATGGTTCCATTTGGCCCAGACATGGGCTGCCACGTGGCACCGTATTAAATTTGGTTGTTAAAATTATATGGAGTCCGTGGGGATCGAACCCTGGACCTCCCACCATGGTGGAGAGCCTTCGCATGGTGTGGTTTACCAATAAACCACACTTTGTTTCTTATTATATATATGGGTTCATTTATATTTAAGTTTGAGTTGTGGTATGGTTTGGGCGCAGTCCGGGCTGGGGCTTAGCCCCAACCCCCATTCACATGTGGATAACCATGTGACCACACTGCGCACATGTTTCAAATGGTTTCAAAGCCCCGCATGCCTGGACACTTGTCACTTTCCCATACGTTTGGAACTTATCCCTTTTGTGTGCGGGGGACGCGGTCACATGGACCATGCGTTCAACGACTTTGCGGTTAGGGGGCTAGGTTCCCTAACCGTTCTACAATTGCGCACATTTTGCAGTTATGTGTGTGGTGCTAGGTTTAAGCATGAAAAAACGCATAGAGGCTAGGTTGGACACACATAGGTACATTTTGGCGATCCAGAGACAACAAGTTTGAAGGGGAATTTCTAGGAGGCCTATCTTCTTCAATTTGTGGCCAAATCAGGTGCCGAAAAAGCCCAGCTAGGGGTTTTTGGATGTTCTGAAGCCATTGGAGCCATCTATTTGGAATTTTGAGCATTGTAAAGCACATATTTTATCACTTTGAGAAAATAATATAAAAGATCCATTGGAAGCTGGACCAGGAGATGTAGCCCAAGAGAGGGGTGAAATCCTTTATCATTTGATGTGTTATGTGTTTATTGCTCACTGTTATTTGTTGGTTATTATCTGCATCTTGAATGTGTAATTTTCTCTAAAATTTGTGTTTGCAAATTGATCCTTTTGCATAAGCACACTTAAACAAAACTTTGCAAATATTTCAAGAATACAAGCCTTTATCATTTTCAGATCATCCAAAGTCCAATCTGCATGTCAATGGTATAGTGGGTTCTACACAAACAAAATCCAAATAACTTACCACTAGATAGATGTAGAAACTTTCTATTCAACAACCTGCAGCCGGTCTAGTCACTGGGTTGGCCACCCCCACCACCTTGTCTTTTGACGTACATTCAATGCAAATGAAGACTTCAAAGGGTACTTAACAACCTAGAGAGAAGAGAATAAGCAAGGGCAAGAAAGGTGGTGGGGGTAATAACAAAAAGTTGGATAAAATTTTCAAGGGGGGAAATGATAAGAAAAGGATGTTAAATTTTCCTTGTAAGCTTTATGACGATGATCACCTTACTCACCAATGCCTACAAATGGAAGAATCCCAGTAGCTCATTAAGTTGAATCAACAACATTATCTTGTTGTGTTGCAAAACCCTTTCCCATAAGGGCAGAATTTTCAAGCTGGTGCTTCCAACTTCAACCCACAAGGGGGCACTTCAGGTGCTCCCCCCTCAGACATATACAAAGGATCAGTAAAAAATATTAACTCATAGAAGCTAAAATATGTAGACGTGTCGACGAGAAATCATAATTATGATATCCTAGAGTCGATTGAGAAAGGTAAGAAAACTTCAGAGGATCAAGCCCCTCTCTATATAGAGAAACCTGAGAAAGAGACAATGTCGTGCATACCTAAGGGTGTTTATAAAAGGAAAATGCATAACCTTAATGCATGAGCTACTCCAATTTAGTTGTGGAGGATGTGGCTCAGACGCCTTGTGCATTGTCCTCTTTGGAGGTTCCAAAGTTTCCCTTCGTAGCGCACTGCGTTGTTATCTTCCATAGGACCTGCAGAATTTGCTAGTCAACTTGTCATGAAGTTTGTTGCTATTGATGTGGGGCCTCACCTTCCATATCATGTAGAATTTTAGATCGAGTTTGTTTGGAACAATCTCTTAGTAAATAGAACCGTCGTTGATGAAGGTGCTTCGATGTGCATGATGTCTTTGTCATGTTGGAAAGCCATTTTGTCCTAAGCTTACTCCTTCTCATACACTCTTGACTTCCTTCAATGGATGTTTATTTCGGCTACATGGCCTAATTAATTTGTTCCTGGTTACTCTAGGGGGAAAGTATGTTTGCATTGAGGTTGAAGTAGTCAACGCACCTCTCGACTATAATCTCTTGTTAGGAAGAAGTTAGAAATACATCATGATTGTTGTCATATTGACAATTTTTCGAACTATATTATTTTCCCATGAGGTAAGAATTGTAAGTATCGATCAAGCGGCATCCAAACTTTCTGACATGGAAGCTAATCATGGGTCTATTGTCCCTTAGATTGAAAAATCTCATGTGGCCACTGCGATGATCGGTTTTGGGATGTACCCTTTGCTTATGGGATCTTTTGATATCCCTGCATCAATTTTGTACGTTTGTGCTACTCCGATTAATAGGGTCACTTAATTTAGGACATTGTATGTACAGGAACCATCGACCCTTCCCTCACCATATAGTATGGTTGAAGGATGTTTCATGTTGGAATGGATGAAACTTTGTTTGCTGCTGAAGTAGCTTATCAAGCCATTCAACAAGCCACAATATACCCAAATCAAACTCTTATGGTCACTGAGGAAGATGATCTCTTTCCCGAGCCTATTTGGGCTCAAGACTCTCCAAACTCTCAAGACTGTTGGATATCATCTTGCCTTTGGATGAAGAAATTATCGAGGCAATGATCGAAGTCGAAAGGCCATGGGAGGATTCACATCATAGATCATATTTCCCTCTTGAACTCGGTCGAGTAGAGAGTGGAGAGTTCAAGTTAGCTATGATTGGAAGTGTTGATGGAGTATTCAATCCTTTGTCTAGAAATGGTGTCTATGCCGAAGGAAACCTGGCTAACATATCAGAAATGATCTCAATCAACATTTCTAGGAATCTTGAAATTGTCAAAAAATTATTTTTTAGAGCAGAATGATCATAAGACAAGTCACTCAATATACAACACTCTTTAAGGAATTCCAATATGTGTTTGCATGGTATTACGATGAAATGCTTGGCATTGATCCTTGAATAGTTCAACATGAGATTCAAACCTATGAAAATGTGAAGCCAGTTCGACAAAAGTTGAGACCTATGAACCCAAGAAAGGCAGTGAACATAAAAGAGGAAGTTGAAAAGCTTCTTAATGCAAGATTTATCTACCCAGTTCCTCTTACGAAATGAGTCTCCAACCCTATTCCCATTGATAAGAAGCAAGGTACAATCCATGTTTGCATGGATTTTAGGGACTTGAATAAGGTGTGTCCTAAAGATAACTTCCCGACACCATTCATTCATCAGATTCTGGATGAGTGTGTGGGGAGAAATATCTTCTTTTTTATGGATTGTTTTTTTTTGGCTACAACCAAATTGAATTTCGTCCAAAAGACCAACATAAGACGACCTTCATATGTCCCTCGGGTACGTTTGCTTAAAAGAAAATGTTGTTTAGTCTTCAAAAAGTTGGTGCAACATTCTAGTGGGCCATGATGCTTTCCTTTCATGACTTAAAGAACAAAGTGGAGGCATACTTAGATTTTCTCACCACTCACTCACGCAAGAGGGCCTAACATCTCTTACACCTCCGCTTAGTTTTCGAACGATGTCGTTTCTATAGGATTTGATTGAATCCACACTAACACTTTTTTTTTGTGACCTCTCGTTGTATTTTAGGATTCATAATTTCAACAAAATGGATCATGGTTGATCCCTTGAAGGTTGAGGAAATCACTCAGTTTCCTCCCCTGTGCACAATCAGACAACTTCAGATCTTACAGGGAAAAGGAAAATTTCCACAAGCGTCTTGTTATGAACTATGCTAATATAACAAAGGGATTTATGTGCCTTTTAAAGAATGGGGTCCCATTATGTTGGGATGAAGTTGCAAAACATTCTTTTGATGCTTTGAAGAAGGTGTTAGTTTCGACTCCATTGTTGAGTCCCCCGTATTACAATCAAGACTACTTGTTGTATTTGGTGGCAACTAAGTCTTCGATCGACATGATTCTAGTTTAGGAGGATGATGAGCTCCAAGAGCATGTCATCTATCACTTGAGCCATGTTCTCATGGGTCCTGAACTTAGATATTCACATGTAGAGAAACTGGCACAAGTAGCTTTTCATGCTATCCAGCGGCTCCGACATCACATTCTATTATGGAAGACAAATGTCATCACCACAATCAATCCATTTCAATATGTTTTGACTAGGATAATTATTGGCGGGAAGTACAACAAGTGGATTGTTGTGCTTCAAGAGTTTGACTTGGAATTTGCATCTGCAAAATTTAAGAAGTCTTTAGTCTTCCCTGAGTCGTTGTCATAGTTTCTAGTAGAGAACGAGGAAGGCGAAACAATAGACTCACTTTCAGATGAGCACATTTTCCTCATCTCTTGATCTGATCCATGGTATGGGAATAGCCTTATATATTTCCAAAATATGAAGTTCTATCCAAAATGTTCGAGGGACAAGCAACGACAAATCCATCATATGGCAAAACATTACCTCATCATCGCCAAAAATTTGTATCGACGAGGGGTGGATTTGATTCTTAGACGTTTCTTAACTCTTGAAGAAGCAGAGGTTGTTTTGAATGACTGCCATAGTGGAGCATGTGGTGGTCACTTATCTGGGTTGGAAATAGCCCAATTTTTTTTATGCGTGGGATATTTTTGGCCTACAATTTTTAAAGATTTTGTTGATGTGGTTAAGAAGTGTTATCCATGGAACGTTTTCACTAAGAAAATGCATGCACATCCTTCTCCAATGTTTCCTGTCATCACTGTTGGTCCCTGTTGGTACAAGGACAGACCCAGGGTTCAACGCTACAAGAGCGCACCAACAAAACCAAATCTACCGGCCCTTTCGACAACACCTGCGAAGTAGATGAAGTCTCACCCGAGGTAGAGGCAGGGGTGGTTGCATGACCCAAGTGTCTGCAACCTAAGCTGGGACACATATATATGATTATATCACTTATAGAGCACTTAGCATTGATCATTCATCAATATTCAACCTTCATTATACTTTGCAGATAGCATAGAGCATTGCAACATTCAATTAGATCTAAGGTATCTTAATAATTAGCAACAGTAAAACAGATCAGATCCAGTAGATCAACACTAAGCATATTCATACATATCAGATCTACTATTCATACACATCTACTGAAGCACAAAGCATAAATAGATCTATCTAAATATATCAAAGCACTTATCAAATAATCACATCACTGCATCAAAACAAGGCACAAAGAGGACAACACATGATTTACGTGGTTCACCCCCACCCTAGGGCTACGTCCACCAAATCTTCTTCTCTATTATCATCGACCAAGCAGTTACAAGCATAGAGCCACCAAACCTGACTGTGCATAGGACAAAATATCTGTGCAACTCGCTAGATCCTTCTTCCTTGCCTTTCAACACAAAGATTTCTATATCTTCACACAGGGACTTGCACTAAGCTTTGCAAGTCTATACAAAATGCGAAAAACTCTCATTCACATAGATCCCTTCTTGGCACTTAGCCTATATCACCTAGATACCATGCTCTACCAGTTTCCTAGATGTCTATTTATACATACAAAATGGGCCTAAGCATGGGTAAACCCACGGGCCGAAATCCCTTTCCATTACATATTCCCCAAAACCCAAAAAGGGACCCAAAAGTGGGCCGAGATTTTGCAATCTCCGCTTCGTCTGGCGCTCCATCTTTGACAGGCTGTTGAAGTCCCAAAAATGGTCAAATATGACCAAGTGTTCCCCAAAGCTTGGTCAAGGGCCAACGAGCCCCCAACACTCACCTGTGACTCATCCCAAGTCACTTTGGTCTGAGCAATTCTACCTCGAACACCTTGATCTTGGCTCGAGCTACTTCGAAATGCTGCAATGCTACATGCTCTTGCTCAGTGAACTCCCAGATGAGTGCATCATTGACTGGCCCTTCTAGGCACTGTTCTACTGTGATGATGACCTGTTCTAGCTCGAATCTTTGGCTTTCAACTTCGGTGAACAGTTGGCATGCCTTCTCTTGCACTGGTTGAAGTCATTGAGAGACTTCCATCATTTTACTTTGGATTGTGTGGATCTGTTACTGGGTGGTGCGTTGCTCGTGAAACATCTTCATCCTTTCGACTGGTGACAAGGCCTTCAGCTACGCCTGTAATGTATCTGTGTGCTGCTTGGATCTTGGAGCTATGAATCCAATGCTTGTAACTCTGGATTCTCCTAGAGCTCAGCTACTTTCACTCCAAGGAAAGAGCTTTCATTCTTCCAACCGCGCTACGAGAATTTTCCTCTCTTAGGTCTCTGATTTCTTGAGGAGTCTCAGGCACAGTATGAAGTTCCGGATCTATGATGCACTGCTGAAGTTGCTGGATCACTCCTTCCAGTTGTGCCACCTGTTGTGGAACCCATTCTTCTGTCTCAACTTCGATGAATATCACAGAGTGAAGTTCTCTGTTGACCAGTTCCTTTACTTCTAGCTGCTCCGCGATGAACTGCACCTTTCTCTGCTGTAGCTCTACTTTCTCTTTGTCCCACTATGCTTGAAGAGAAATTTTTTCTCGTTCGACAACACTGCGCTGCTCGACAAGTACTCCCTATACCTGTGTCAAATCCTGGATGTCTTGCATTGTATCTTCTTGAGCTCTTCGAAGGCGAGCTTCGACCATATCAACAATCTGGTGGAGTTGAGCTGGCGCATCTCCTGGTTCTACTATTCCTGCTGTCAGAGGCACAGTGGATACTGCGTGGCTAGATTGGAGTGCTTGCTGCACTCCTTGGAGTTCAATATCGATACAGTTATACATATACTCCTACTTCACCTCCTGCTTCTCTAGTATCTCATGTGAATCATCGTTCACAACTACAATGATGAAATTAAAATCATCCAATGTGAGGGTAGTCTGCATCTTAGTTACAGGGGCTCTAGGTTTCTTCCGGGAGGAAGATTTCGGAGGCAAAACCTTCCTTTTCTTTGATGATTCCTCTTCATCCCTAGGTGGTGGTACTTAGCCTTTCTTTTGTTCAATTTCTGCGCCTTTGATCTCTTCGACGTCACCCCCTTTATCTGGTGAAATGGATGTAGTCCTCATAGATGTGTTGTCTATATCCTGAAATTCTACAAGCTTATTCATCTTACTATGTTCGGGTGTATCCTGCGTAGCTTCCAGGCTGTCTACATCAGAAAACTCCATAGGGTTGGATGGAATGAGAAGGTCTACCTACTAATCCTTAGTTATTTCCTCTAAGTCTTCCTTATGCAACTTGTAATATGACTGCAACTATTTCTTGTTCTCATTAGCGTGCACTGTTATATAAATAAAGTGGCAGCCCGCGCTGAAATTCATTAAGGGCCAAAACTTGTGGAGGGTATTTGGGGTCATCCGAGGCTCAGACTGGATGGCTTGTTTCAACTGGTTGTAATAGGTGTGGAAGACGACATTGGACTACCACTGCTTGTTCGTGTCATTAGAGTACCACAAGGTACTGAACTTCGTGGCCAAAGGCTCAAGGGGATCAATGTTGGGGAAGGTCGCACCTTTCGGCATTTCCCGTGCAATGAATGTGATCAATATGAGAATCTATTTGAAGTGGAAATCATACCCTTGGTCTTGCGCTTCTCGGCAATCAAGATCTAGCTGGTTTACAAGGTACTACGCCCAATTCATCTGAAGTCCTTCTGTGCATTTCTCGATGAGGTCAACAATGAATCCAGTTACTTGGGTAGGTCAATTCTTACAAACTAGCTTGCCTGCAATCAACTGACATGCGAGGCGCACTACGCCATTTTGGATAGAGGCTACCTTGTAACCTCGCATGCCCTTCTCGACATCGCCATAAGTCTCATTGATTCTCTGCGCTAATGCTCGGTCTGAGGTCTTTCCAGGGTAAAATTCATGTGGGTTAGGGCCCTTCATGCTCAGCCCTATGATCCGATTGACCAAGGTCAGATCCATATTGATGCGACGATTCAGCCATAAGTAACCTCCATGGTAGCAGGATAACAACAATTTCACGCATGTGCTTACTTCCTGGTGTCGGCCGAAGTGCGATATCTTCATCACATTAAACAGTGTGGACTGCGCGAGGTTTTGGGTCCATGGCTGTGGGATAGTCTTCGAATTCTTGCCTTTGGTCTTGGTCAAATACTTATGCGGGGAAAGCATGCTGTAAGATTTCCTTTCTCCAAGGTTGAAGTCACTAAAATTCAAGGCTGTGAGCTTATCCTGGTCGGTGGGAACTGCGATTATCCCTTTTGGGAGGTACGCCATGACCAAATCATAGTCAAAATCTCGGGGCACACTGTCCTGGTTGATGGAGCTAGTTAGAGGTGGTAGGTAGGCAGGTAGAATGCTCAAAATAAACTTGGCATTCATGATATCATCTCTATGCTTTGTTCTCATCTCTGTCGTGATTCTGGAAGTTCCTGCTCCACGAGCAGTCGATGGAGAATCTTGGAATCCTCCTTTTAATGATGCTTGCACACTTGCATGCATCCTTCTTTCC
This sequence comes from Picea sitchensis, assembly GCA_010110895.2. Taxonomy (NCBI): domain Eukaryota; kingdom Viridiplantae; phylum Streptophyta; class Pinopsida; order Pinales; family Pinaceae; genus Picea; species Picea sitchensis. The sequence goes on along the minus strand of SNQJ01S0058806.1, from coordinate 33,825 downwards.
GACATGATTTTTTTGGTCCTGAGATCAACAAGTACTTCCTTCACAGATTCTTCAAGTGCGCTAAGCTCTTCAGACATACGCACTCAGGGTTAATATCAAGGTCACAATGATCTTAGACACTGCACAAGAATGAACAACAAGGGCGCGATGATCACTGTATACACTTGCTAGTCTGCGGGCTTCAAATTCTCAGTTGGAAAAAGTGTTCTTCGTGCATGGCGCAATGATATAAATAGGCAATCCTAGCAATGGTTTACTTTGCAATGGGTATGAGCCTCATTAATTCGTGTTCTGTCCATTATGGTGCAGTCCAATGGTTCGGTGATGGGCCATCAATGCTTTTCGATCCATTCAGAGCAACAACTGGTATATCGGCCACCAACGACTATATTGCTTCGCCTTAGTAAAGTGGCCTATGTCCCTGGTCTGATATCTCGGCGAATTTCAAATTCTGCAAGTTTTCCTTCTGCGAGGCTCCCTCTGGAATCTTCTGTAGCCTGTCGATCTTAGATCTCTTTTTACTTAGCTTCCTATTCTTCTTTCCAGTGAGCTTCGTCTTAGTGATTCTCTTCCCATTCCGATTCTTATTTTCCTTGGACACAGTCGCTTCGTGCTGCTGAGATTCTTTCCTAGGATTCAGGGGTAATACCTCTTCTATATCTGAGACAGATACTTCAATCTTATGTAAGTGCTCTAATTCTCTTGTAGCTTGGACATCTGGGCTTCTAGTGTTGAATAGATTCGATCTGTTCTCCTATTCTTCAATCAACTGCGTGATCCTTCTGGTCATGAATTCTTTTAACTGTTGTCTCTGCTGTTCTAAAACCTATTCTTCTTCCTTATTTCTAGCTTGATCTCTATCAATACAAGATTTTCCTAGTAACATGGTAAACGAGGTGTTGTCTTCAACGAATTTAATAATCTCAAAGTCTTCCTTTGTCAAAGTTCCATTGACTTTCATAGGTATCTGAGCGAGCTTTCCACATAACATCATCAATTTTCCTCTAAATAGTCTTATTCCTCCTAATGAAGGGATCATATCAGGCTTCCCTATAGCTTCCCAAGTTCTTTCTGGCATAGTGTTCACTTGTGTCTCTTCATCGAGGACATAGTCAATGCCGAACTCTCCTATTATCGCTTCAATGCATTCTTTTTCTTTGAGAATCTCTGATAGTCTAACATATCGATGGTCATTCAGGGTCTCTTTCATTTGTATCAATACCTTCTCTGATTCTTGTTGGGGTTCTGCCTCTTCTAGATCTGCCTTAGGTTTTTCTTGATTCAGATTCATTTCTTCCAGCCTAGCGATCATTCTAGGGAAATCCAATACCTCATGGTCCATAGCTTTGCAACAAAGACAACTAGATCCTCTGCCAGGGCAGTCCTAATCAAGATGTCTAGGTATTCTGCAACTGTAACAGAGGGTCACTCCTCTCTTTATTTTAAATGATCCCCAACTTCTTCTATACTATGCACTAGGATCATGGTAGCTAGTCTGCAAAAAATTCTTTCTAGGATCCTGCATCCATTTGTTAGTCCAAACATTCTTTCTATGCATAGGTATAACATATCTATCATTATGCTTATTAGATTTATTTTATCGAACTTTCTTTCATCTGTTAATGCCCTAGTTTTTAAGCTAGGACATAATCTATCATACATACCTAGATCCATGCCCTAGAAAAAAATAAAAAATGATCCCGACAATGGAACCATTTGTTGGCATAGGAGCAGACCCAGGGTTCAATGCTACAAGAGCACACCAAAAAAACCCTAACTACCATCCCTTTCGGCAACACCTGCGAAGAATATGAAGTCTCACCTGAGGTAGAGGTAGGGGTGGTTGCAGGACTCGAGTGTCTGCAACCTAAGCTGGGACATAGATTTGTGATTATATCTCTTACAGAGCACTTAACATTGATCATTCATCAATATTCAACCCTCACTATACTTCGCAGATAGCACAAAGCCTCGCAACATTCACTTAGATCTAAGGTATATTAATAATTAGAAATAGTAAAACAGATCAGATCCAGTAGATCAACACTAAGCATATTCATACATATCCGATATACTATTCATACACATCTACTGAAGAAAAAAGCATAAATAGATCTATCTAAGTATATCAAAACACTTAGCAAATAATCACATCACTGCATTAGAACAAGGCACAAAGTGGACAACATAGGATTTACGTGGTTCACCCCCACCCTAGGGCTACGTCCACCAACTCTTCTTCTCTATTATCATTGGCCAAGTGGTTACAAGCACAAAGAAACCAAACCCTACTCTGCACATGACAAAAGATCTGCGTAGCTCTCTAGATCCTTCTTCCTTGCCTTTCAACACAAAGCCTTCTATATATTCACACATGGACTTACACTAAGATCTGTAAGTCTATATAGAATGCAAAAATCTCTCGTTCACACATATCCCTTCTTGGCACTTAGACTATATCACCTAGATACCACGCTCTACTAGATTCCTAGATTTATATTTATACATACAAAATGGGCTTAAGCGTGGGTAAACCCACAGGATGACATCCCTTTCCCATTATATATTCCTCAAAACCCAAAAAAGGACCCAAAAGTGGGCCGAGATTCTGCAATCTCCGCTTCGTCTGGCGCTCCATCTTCGACAGGCTGTCGAAGTCCCAAAAACGGTTAAATATGACCAAGTGTTCCCCAAAACTTGGTCAAGGTCCAACAATCCCTTCACCAAGTGGGGGGTTGATTTTATGACATTCCACCTATCTTCAAATAGGGGGCATAATTACATAATTTTATCCGTTGACTACTTTACTAAGTGGGTCGAGGCTATGCCAACTTTTTCTAATGATGGGGAGACAACAACACTCTTCATTTTCAACCAGGTCATAGATAGGTTTGGGGTTCCGAGAGATATTGTCACCGACCATGGAAGTCACTTCCAAAACCACATGATGTCAGAGTTAGTATCAAAACTGAGGGTTTAGGCAAGAACACTCATCTCATTACTATCCTCAGGATAATGGTCAGGTTGAAGCCATCAACAAATCATTAAAAATGATTTTAAGAAGAACAGTGAATTCATCCTGAACCAACTGGCACTTGATTCTTTACCCGACCTTATGGGCTTATAGAACCTCAGTCAAAAGTTCCATTGGCTTCTCACCGTTCCAACTCATTCATGGAGTGGAAGTAGTTTTTCCTATTGAATGTGAATTTCCTTCACTTAAAATAACAGTCGAGCTCCTTTAAGACATGACTCAACTCAAAGAACGCCTATTTTACCTTAAACATCTCAATGAGCAATGTCGAGATGCAACTTTAAAAAACGAAGCACATAAGAAACAATTCAAGTCCTAGTACGRTCAGTCTGTCCATCCCAGGGTGTTTTCTAAGGGAGATCTTGTGTTGGTCTACGACTAGGACAAGGATGCCTTGGGGGAAAGGAAATTTTAACCCTATGTGGTTTGACCCTTATGTCGTGCGATGGATTTTAGAGAAAGGATCCTCCGAGATCATAGATTTTGAAGGCAATGTGTTGTCGGAGCCTAGAAATGGGCTCTACTTAAAGAAGTACTATGCTTAGGCTTGAGGGTTTGAGCATTAGCACTCTTGTATTCTATTGTCTATATTGTACGTAGCTTCGTTTACGTTTTTGGCATTTTTGTTGCGTTAGTGATTGATGTGCTTCTCCTGTGTTGCATATTCCCAAGGGGTTGTTGATTTACTTCAGATTCATTGATGGCTCCAATTTCCATACTTGACACCTAGAATCTGTTGCTTGGGTGATTTATTCACCTTCTAGTTAGTGTCTGCTAGAGGTGCGTATCTCGAGGAAACTACCAACAATGTTGTTGAATGTAACGTTGTTATTGAGATTTTACGAGATGAATCGTCTTATGGTATTTATCATCTTCAAGTGTTCATGGATTCACAATTGGTAGTTTCACAATTAAATAGTATATATCGAGTTCGAGATCCCGTGCTATTATGGTTTTTCCTTAGGGTACATCCTCTAGAACGATCTTTTGAGTTCATTACTTACAAGTATGCTCCTAGGATAGCTAATGAGTAACTTAGTTGATGCTTATGCTAATTATGTGTTAGATTGACATGTGTATCATTAGTAAAGTAAAGAACACATAAATACATGTATATACACATTTTGCAAGGTAAACCAAAAAATGTATATAATGCACAAAAAATAATATATATATCAAAATGAGATCCATCAAAGTACAAAGTACGAGGCCTCCTAGCCCCTGAAGGTCATATAATGTTTTATAAGTATAAAATTGTGCTATGAGCACGTAATATGTCTAGGCTCGAGGCTGGTGCACCCTATCATAACAAATTATGGCATTTTACAAACGCCAGAACAATCGAACCCATGGCTTGTGTACTCCTACGACATGTCGTTGCATGCCTATGGGGAGGTCGCCAATGGTCGCCATAAGTAAATTGCACATGAGGGCCTCGAATTTTCGACCCACACTACGTAAAGTCCTCGTTGCGTCGTCTCTTAGTTCTTCCTCCTCTCTACCACATTGGCTATGCCGTAGGACATTAGTCAATCTCATGGGTGCTCTATTTGCATAAAAGTAAGGTACTTGTTAGTACGTTGGGTCTCACAAAAAGTTATAATTAGTTATATATTTTCAAAAATTAAAAAACAAATAACAAAAAATAAAGGTTACCTATGTCCTGTATCTCGTCTCTGGCAGAGACGATGACATCCAAGTCATTGGTGAAGTCAATACCCACATATGGGTAGTCCTCAATGAAGGGAGTTTGTCACTCCCACCAACCAAAGAAGTCGTCATCAAAGGGGTTGGACATTTTTCCACCTCCTAAGTGAGCTATAAGTTCGGTCCATCAGACCATGGATGACCATGGTCATAAGTGTCCTCGTATCTATGTTCACAGGCTCATCATGGGCACCCGCTCGAAGAAAAATGTGCATAGGACACTACTAAATAAAAATTTCTTGGCTTTCCCAAGCTTGCAGTATGTCAACTACACTTTCAATTTGTTAAGCATAGTGGAAATCCAGTCATACATAGTAGGGCGTAGGAATTCAACCCCATAATGCATTTTTTCCCACGATGCCAAGTGCAAATAGTTGGATCCCATAATCCAAACTAGAGTTGATCGAATGACTCTGATGCTCAAGTTGGTTATTTGTTTAATTGGCACTTGTGAGCCACTCTTCTCGGTACTGGAAACACAATACTCGTTGATAAAGTCATTGATGCTCTAACATCCTCCCTGATATTGAAAGTTTGATTCTTCCCCTCTCCTTGATAAGCTCGTGATGAAGTAGATGTCTTCAACCGTAATAGTCAAAGACTGTCCAGTGAGCATAAAATCCTTGACATCCATGTTCCAGTAGTCAATTAGGATATTGAGTAATCTTTTTTGTTCCCTCATGGCACCAAATTGGAAAACATTATACATACAACATGCACGCAGAGCTTGCTTAGCCTCATCGTTATCAAACACTGCTCGATCCACCTCTTCATGTTCATGTTCTCTCCATAGAATGGACATCCTGTTAGTTTCCAAAATGTTTGAGTTAGTTCATCAATCTCATGAATGTGTTGGGCGCATTAGTTAATCCGAATGGCATCACTAACCATTCAAATAGTCTATGTTTTGTCTTGAATGTTGTCTTCCATTTGTCACCTTCTCTGATCCAAATCTGGTGATAACCACTCTTCAAATCACTTTTTGAAAAATATTCTGAACCACTTAGGCAATCCATAAGGTCATCCATTCTGGGAAATGGAAATTGATACTTGATACTGATATTATTTATAGCACATGAATTAGTACACATTCGCCATTCCCCTGTTTTCTTTGGAGTTAATACCGCTGTTACTGCACACATACTCAAACTCTCATGAATTAACCATCGGTCAAGCAATTCTTGCACTTGTTGATTCACTTCTTCACTCTCTGCTAGAGTCATTCTGTAAGGCACTTTGTTAGGTAAACTCTATCTAGACATTAAATCATTTTGATGAGAAATACTTCTCACTGGAGGAAATCCTTTTGGTAGATCATTAGCAATAATCTCCTTAAATTTATCCAACAATGACTTTATTTCCGTAGGTATAAAAGTTGTCTACTCTACACTTTTCACTTCTTTCAGAATCATTGCTAAACAAAATGTTATTTTCTTTCTTCCTGTAAGAATTCTTTAGCATAACATGGCATGATCCTACTGCTACTCATGTTTATATCAACACAATTTCTTGTTGTTGTTACTGTATCATCCAACATTTGTGTTAATTTATATCATTGTCCATATCTCTTGAACTCATATGTGTTTTCCTTACAATCATGGTGAACTTGTCGATCAAACAACCATGGTCTTCCCAAGCGTATGTGATACACATCCATCTCAATCACATCACATAACACCTGCTCCTGAAAACTCCCTATATGAAAGTTCAATAAACATTTCTCAGTCACAGTCACCTGTTGTCCCTTGTTCAAGTTTAGTTTGTTCATGACTTCAGTGTATACTAAATTTTCTGTACTTCCTCCATCTATAATCAGGTTACAACATTTTCCTTGAACCTTACTTTTTTTTTTTGAACTTTCTTTCGTTGTTCTAGTTCCTTTCCCTCCTTTTGTTCAGATTTAAGCAACACTCTCACCAACAAAAAATTATCACCTTGTTCTTGCTGAAGAAAAATCACATTTTCTCAAACTACGAGGCTTTGTCATCCTGTGTGACTTGCACCCATGATTCACCTCTTCTCCCTGAAGTTTTCCTTTTTGGACATTCAAACTTCGCGTGTCCCTCTACACCACATTGATAAAAAGTGATTACATATCTTCCCTTTCCTCTTCCGAATCCTCTACCTCTACCAACTCCATTTCCTCCTCTGCCACCTTGACGAGTGGAAGATTCTTATTCCTTTTCACTTCCTTTAGCAATCCCTGCTTTATCTCATCCTTTAAAATCTCTTCCTCTACCTCTAGGATGTGTTTTGCTCTTAATATTTTCTTCTACCTTAAGGGAATCTTGATAAGCTTCATCGATAGTGAAAAAATAGTGTGTGCTCATTTCATCTTGAATCAAATACTTCAACCCATTTACATACCTCGAAACTCGTTGGAATTCTAGTTCTTTGAGGCCTGTTCTAAGTGACAACATAAACAATTCTTCAATGTATTTGTGAATAAATGTCTCCCTTTGTCTGACGTTCTAGACTTGTTGGAACAAATTTTGTTGGTAATCAACAAGAAGAAATTTCTCTTTAATCTTGGTAACCATCTTCTTCCAAGTTCTGATTTTCTCTAGCTGATTATTCACTCTAACCTTATGCTGAATATCCCACCATAGTGTTGCATGGCCTTTTAGTTTCACAACAACAAATATTACCTGATTTGGATCTTGAACATTTTCATACTCGAAGTATCTTTCAAGTTCTCCAATATAGTCAATGAGAACATCAACTCTCAGACTACCATCATAACAAGAAACATAAACCTTTGCACTACCCCTATTACTCAAATAATAAATCAATCTAGTTGTTGGGTCTCTTTCATCACCATCTCATTCATATTCGATTTCTTTTTCTGGCTCTGAGTATACTTCATCATCTCCATTCCTACGATTTTCCAATTCCTCTATTCTTCTTCTCAAATTTTCCATTCTCGACTTCTTGCACCTCCCCTTCCCGCTCCTCTCCTTTGTGGTGACATTCCTCCAAGTTGTAGGTGTCTCACCAACATCCACATATCTCACACGGTTCTGTAACCCAACTTGACTTCGATCACTCTTGCTGAGAAACCACCATGAGCAGGTATTATGTACACTATCTCATAGAAGCAGGTTAGATGCTAATCCTAGAGAAGAAATTAGTTTTGATACCACATATTGCAGAGGTAACTGGGTTGCAACACACACACAATTATAACACACACCTTGCTACATAATATACAATGGAAAAACAAAACAAAAATACGTTTACCAAATAATGAGGAATCCACTGGAAACTAAAAAACTAGAAAACCCATGAATTTCAATACCATTCAATTATTGATTCAATGCAGAGAATATATTTCTATATTACATCAAGCCTGGGATAAAAACACCACCATGAATTGCTGCTTGCATGGCTGAAAACCAATACAAAATCGTCCAGATGGTAATGGTCTGCGTGTATGGGCTGAGATTTTGTTTCTCCCTTCGTGTGTGCTAACCCAATCTGGAATATTTCTATCCAGTCCACCTTCTACGATTTCCTTGCTTCGTGGTTCACCAACCCCTTCAAAATCGTGCTCCGTTACCTTTTAAAACTCCTCCTTGACTTTGAAATGATTTGCCTTCCCTCCAAGAATGAGATATTACCCAAACTGTCTCTCTATCTTCTGGATTGCTTCAACTTCCTTTTGGCCTCGGGTCACGTTTTGTCCTTTAGCCATAAGTTTTTTTTTTTTTTTTTTTTTTTACCGCGAGTTCTTTAGTTTAAATATGAATTTGTGAATCATTATGAATTACGCCCACCGGCGTGGAAAAATCAATTACGTGTGTTTCAACATAGCACTTGTAAATTTATCTAAATATGGCGATTTCGGCATGAGTTTAAGCCGCAGCGTTTGATACCGAGTTCAACAAAGTTTCAACATATGTTTCGGCCTACGAGTTTAGCATGAAGTTTTAATCGCGTGTTTCATCACCGCGTTTGCTTATGAAGTTTCATTCGTGTTTCAACACAAAGTTTCAACATAAAGATTAGTTGCAAGACTAATCAATAGTTTGAATTTACATCAAACTGACTAAATAAAATGGACCACTAACCGCTTATTGACTTATTTTTCTATTTGGAATATAAATTTTTGGGTAATCTGGTTGGTTGCGGTCTGGGAATGCTTCTTTTGCATCACAAACTGTACCATCAACCATGTACCATAACAAGAGAATCAACCATGCGATACGTGTCATCAGCACCTATACCATACCATGTGCCAAACATGAACATCAACCATATCTATCAACCATGGCCATCGGCATCATACCGTAGCGCAAATCATACCATATTATGCCGTATCATATACCAATAAACCAAAGAAATGCCACCAACAATGTGCCGGCGTTTTAGCATGAGTTTCATTACGTGTTTCAACACAAGTTTCAACATAGAAAGATTAGTTGCAAGACTAATCAATAGTTTGAATTTACAACAAACTGACTAAATAAAATGGACCACTAACACAATCCTTATTCGACTTATTTTCTATTTGCAGAATGTAAATTTTTTTGGGTGATGCAGATTGCCTGAGTCTAAGGATGCTTCTGCATCACATAACTTGTACCATCAACCATGTACCATAACAAGAGAATCAACCATGCATGATACCTGTATCATCAAGACCTGTACCATACCATGTGCCAAACATGAACATCAACCATATCTATCAACCATGTACATCAACATCATACCATGTACCAATCATATACCATATTATGCCATGCATCATATACCAATAAACCAAGAAATGCACCAACAATGTGTCTCAGCAAATAGACCTCAACCAACATGTACCATGCATGAAATGATGTGACTCAAGTCATATAACAAATCCCACAAACACATGCCTCTAGCATGATCCTCAATATCACCAAGATACAACCTCATAACATAATATACCAAGCCTCAAGTATGCACCATAACATGCAATCAAACCATACACCAATATAGCCAATAATGCTTCTAATAAATGTACCATAACATCACCAAGATGTATCATATCACATCCTATCATCACCATGCATGTACCATAACACCATAACCATAACCCTTAAAACTTACCTTTGATCCTGTAGTTGACCCGTTGTACTGTAAACTGACCTGTAACTTTTTCCATAATCCTTGGCAACCAGGTACCAACATCTATTCTCACCCTTTCATAATATTTTCACAGATCTGTGAATTCCTTTACTACTACCTACAGATATCTGTGCTTTTCACCACTGCAACCCGCGTACATCCATGTCCTTCTGACTTGCAACTTGTGGATGCCTCAGAAACTAGGGTTACTCACAGTTTCTGCAACTCAGATACTTTCACCTTCGACCTTCCTTCATAACTTCAAACTTGACGTCATATTTAACCTCATATTTTCCAATAAAAGGATAAACCATAACATTCACAAGATAGATATTCAATGTAAGTGTGTGTCCTTATGAGAGACTCATTGACGTTTTTATATACTTTTTCATAGTAACTTCTCTCCTTATTTTATGGATTTCTTGTTGCAACCACTTTACCCTTTAACAAAGACTTGTAACCAACTAGAGGCTTCTTGACCACTCTTCGGGGCTTCCAACTTTACAAGGCCATATCTCCCTAACCACGAGGAACCATGTGGCGTACCACATATCACCATAAACTACATGACAAGGACTATCCATCTATAAGTGTATTACCTAAAATTTCATTGTCATTCATGTCCATATTCCTCAACCAAATTTGGGTCCCATAACCACACTTCTGAGGCTACATGTAGACTACATCAAATGCACCCATATAACTCATCATCAATTTCGATCATACAAATGTCAGTCAACTGGCCAATAATATTATCCACATCTTTGGACCTCTCCAAGGGTTTACATCAATCTCTAAGGGTTGACATCAATCTCTAAAGGTTGACATCAATGAAAACCAACTATCCAACAACATTCATACACATTAACACCACAATCTTCAAAAATGTCTTCAGGTTCAAATTCACATGGAGTAAAAATACTATCATGCTACATCTGGAAACCAAAAAACCTTTACTATGGGAACTCCTCCCTTTTTATAACGAGTAGTCACTGTTTACATGATATTATTAAAATTATGAACCTAGGCTCATTTTACCAAATGAATCTTCATGTTCCAAATCAGAAAACAAGATAATGATAACAAAGAAAGGAGACATTTGGGTAAAATTATGGAATGCTATTATCATGAGCCTCTTTGCCCCTGCATCTGATCCTAATATTCTTCCTAGAGGGATTGTTCTTTCATTATTTTCTCAAGATTTACAGATTGGAATTTCTCCACGGTTAACTCTCCACTGCAAACTTTAGTGGACACTTCTTGTTGTAACTCATTTTCTTCTTTTTTAACGAAGTGTTGGATTTTACTGGTGAGTCAGGTAGGTCTTAACAGGTGTTCCTCAAAAGATTTTTTTCAATCTGATTTAAACTTTGTATGATTTCTTGGCTGATTTATTTGTGTTCTTCCACCTCAACAATTCTTGCGGTGGCAGGTGTTGCTTCATAAATAGGGAGCATTGGATTCATTCTGATTTCTTCCATGAAACCACTTGAGTTATTCCATAGGCTTATGAAGGCATCAATTTTTGCCTTTTGGGTGACCTGTACATTATTAAAAATGGGTTTAAAAGTGTCAAAGAATATATGATATGAGACTCTTTCTTTATCGAAGTATACTGGCAGTGTAGTGGGGGGAGTCTCACACATATCTTTCCAACTAAGCATCTTTTCTAAAGCCTCATGGGCTTCTTGATACCTTCCTTGAATCTCTACCAATTTATCTTCTAGCCTGAGTTGTTCTTCTCAACCATTTTGTATGTTACCAAGCAAATTGAGGAATTCTTTTTGCTCAGTTGCAAACCTCTCGTTTAGCTCTAATGCATGGGTTTTGATAATATCCACAGTAAGTGTAGTTGTCATGTTCTCCTCCATCGTTGTTTTGATATTCTCTCTTTCTGCTTCCAATTATCTGTCATGGGTGTCTCATAGGGTCTTGATCATTATTTCAAAATATCCATTCATCTGATCTCTCTATGCTTGTAGGGCTCTGTTCAAATTCTCTATATTGAGAATGTCAACTACTCTGGCAATGTTCTCGAACTCTAAAGTAAGCATGTATTTCACATATCTTAACTATGTATCCAGCTTTGTCACCTTGGTTTTGGAAGTTTTTAGGGCATTGGCTACTTCAAGGAAAGATGAGGCATTTTTTCCTTGAAAAGTGTGGAGTGCAGAGGCTACCTGAATAACATTCTCTTCAGGATTGGGCCCTGCCTTCCATTCTAATATTCTCCCTGCAAATGAATTGTATCTGGTGTATTCTCCTCTTTTCCTTTTATTTGATCTCTTCTCAATACTCCTCATTTTATTATCATAATATTAGTTTCCAATGGCCACCACAACTCCCTCAAAATTCAAGGCTTGAGAAGAAAAATAAGAATTCGCCATAATAACATTGAGAGGAGTGTAGTATTGAGGTGACATGTTCAAAATACCCAAATTGGGTGTTGATGGAGTGTTTGGGGTCTGACTCAAATATTGCAACGGATGTTGTTTCAACAACTCATCTTCCTTTATCTCAGCCTTTGTTTCTTCAACTATATGTTTCGCTTCGGCTTCATCGACTAATATCTTGGCCTTTGCCTCATCAACCAATTTCTTTGCCTTGGTTTCTTCAACTTTCTTCATTTGAAGTGCAACTTGTTCTACCTTAAGTTCATTTACTTTTCTGATTCTTTCCTCCCTGACTTTCCTTCTTTAATATTCCTCCTCATCTTGGAGTCTATTTTGTTCCAACTTTTCCTCTTTCCTATCTTTTGATTGCTCTTTAACGTTGTTGTCTAATTTTTCCTATTGGAGCAATCTCTAGAACTGGTCAATTTTCACTCTCTTAATTTCCTCTTGTTCACATTAAAACTCCTACTTGGCAGAATCATTGGGTAACTTCTGTAGGGATTCTTCATACCATAGTATTCCTTTAAATCCGTCTTCTTCAAAATCAACTACGTGGATGTTAGAGTGGGTGAGCCCAACAGATTTGTCATGGCTAATTGCAAGATCATGTGGGTCATGGAATTTAGGCTCTCCTAGGCATAGGTTTATCTTTTACAGGGTTTCTACCTACTTTCTTACATGAGGGCCATTGGAAATGGTGTAATTCCCTATGTAGATTGGTAAAATAGGCCAACTCTTTTTGTTGTTAATTAGGAGCAGTGAGGTGACCCCTGACCCCATGGTTTGGTAAGAAATCTCTCTCATCAGAATATAGTCTAGGAAAAGGTAGGGTAAAAGGTGTGGGGCTCCAGTGGTTACATACATCCTAATATATGAATAGTATTTACATAAGAACCAATCAACTACCCCCTTCATCCTAGTCCTAAATTCAAAGGAAATCCTATGTCTTGGAAAACCAAAAAGAATAGAGTGCAGAGGGGTAAGGAAAAGATTACAAAATTCATAAAAATAGCTCTTGTAATTAATCCTCCAGAGCTGAGAGAAGTACACATGAATAGGGGGTTGGTTTTGGTCCCTAATCTGAAATTGATCTTTTAAAGACTATGGTTAAGTTTATGCATGAGATGATTTTCCAATTAGGAATTGAGAGAAGAATAATATTTCAATGAAATAATGTTGCATCCATCATAAATAATACATAACAGAAAGTAAACATTAAGAACAACAAACCATAACACCAATATTGTTAATGGAGTTCGACACAAGTTTGCCTACGTCTCCGGGCCCGTGTCTCAGTGGGAGAAGCTTTCTTATTAATATTAAATGTTGCAAAAGTACATCAAAAGTACATCAAATGGATTACAAACTGGTCTGGCTGTTTTCTACTCGACCTCAAGAATCCAACACAACCGATGACATTGAAAAAGGCTGAGCATAGCTCCTGGAAATGGCCTCCAAAGTTCTCTTCCTCAATGGCTTCCCCGCATAAAAATGGCTTAAGATTTCAAAATATTCAACATTCTGTTGTTTCTGAACCTCTCATGGCTACCAAAAACCTTTGGTTTATATAGGATTTCAGTTAGGGTTCACCTCCCAACTTCCTCCCAAGATCTGGCCTAAAAAAGAGCTCCAGATCGTAAAAAATGGTCAAAATCCCATAAAAATTAGGCTAATTAACAATAAAATCATAACATAGTTTAAAAAACCATATTTGGGCAAAAATGCACGCCAACCCATTTTGATTTGGCCCCTAGTCAAATGGGAAATTTCATGTAGCCATGTGCTGGGTCGCACCCTTATTCTGCGCCCTGGCTTCTGGTCTAGCACCTGTGGTCGCATGGCCAGCCCCTGGCCAACCCGGGCTCATACCAAAAAACATGCCCAAATCAAGTTTAAAACCTTTAATTGGCATATGTTTAAACAAGTGACATGTGCACCTGGGTGGCTAGTACTCTTTGGTGAAACCGTTGGCTAGTAAAGAGGTCTCGGGTTTGACTCCGATGGAGTCCCAATTTTTTTTTGGATCGACACTCATTGGCCTCATCCAGGGTGCCATGTGTCACCTCTGGATTGGACCATACCAAACCAGTCAACCTATCAAGTCAGCGTCGTATGCCACGCATCATGCCTAGAGCCTACCACCTGTCACCATGTCATCTTCCAACTTATCATCTGTACTGCCATATGTCGAACTGTCAGTGTGCCACATCATCATATAGACTACCACGTTAGCGTCCGTACAATCCACGTGTCAAATCCATACCGTGCCAACTCAGCGTGCAAATGCCAAAAATGTTTGACACATGTTAACTCCTGGTGCTGTTGAGTCACCTTGCTAACATCATCATGATGTCATGCCGACATCACCTGCCACATCATACTTATGTATTGATGACATCAGTGGTACGACCTCTGATTGTTGACTTTGAATTTTTTTTCTTGCTTGGGAAAAAGTTCAGAACGCGATAAATTTCGCATAAGGAAAAACACATACTGTCGAAAGCAACACGATGGGCCCTATGCAATGGCGCTGGTTTCGTTCGATTCCAAGAACTTTGAGATTTTGGCCTTCCTAGATCCATTTTGGATCATTCCTCCCCACTAAGACCTTTTGGTCCTCCAAAAGGGTATTAACTAGACATTAAGTGCGGGATAGGCCTCCCCACTTGTCCTTTGTCTTTAGACTCTGTCCTATGCACCTGTCACATCATAATAAATTGCATAATAACCATGAAAACTGAAATCACATTGTTAGCCATTTGAACATGTTCACATCTTACTGAATCCACTACCATCCATGTAGAAAAAATTAGCAACGGTAACATCAGAAATATGACTGAAATTGAACCCATATGCTTGACTAGCTTGCATGACATTAACTTATCTTGAAGCAAAGTATGATTGAAATTCCATTCTACAACCATCTCATGTTCATGTTTAATATCAACTTCTTTACTTGGCACAATTGTAGGTGTATTTCTTGCATAATATTCCTTATTTAATTGTTCCATTGTTAGAATATATTTATTTGTTTTTATATGATGAGCATGTACAACATATTCAGTTCCATTTTTAAACAAATGATATTGATTATGTTCTTTGCGGTCATATAGATAAGGGATTCCTAAGACCATTCCACATGTTTCTAGCAGCACCACATCACATATTACTTCATCCACATACTTAGATGTAATTGCAAACTTCATGATACATTGTTTTGTTATGGGCAATTTGTGATCTTTGCTTATCCAATTTAGTGAATAGGGTTTGTGATGCATCTTAGTGTTTAATCCCAATTTCTTAACCACTTCTTTTGAAATTAAGTTAGATTGAGATCCACTATCTATCAATGTGTCGATCTTAGTATGTTTCATTATGACCCTTATATGAAAAAATTTACTTCTTGAATCAAAACCATCACCAATTTTACCTGACAAACCAACTGCCATGATTTTAGACTCATCACCTGAATATGACCCCTAGTCTATTGGCCATGTTGTTGTTGCAACTTTTTCCCTCCCTTTCGTCTATTTGAACCACTTCAATCTCTTCTCTAGGTGAAATTTCAAGCAATGCTCATCATTGTGCCTTTCTTTCTTTCAATGCTTTCAAGAGACCTTCTCTTCCTTCACTATCGTTGAGTTTGATTTCTTTCCATTCCCTTTTCCTTTTCCATCCTTCTTTGAAGATGATTCCCATGATACAACAACTCCAGTTTTACCTACTTCAATATACGTTGCTTGAACATAAACCTCATCAATATTAGTAGGTCCAAACATAAATATAGTATTACGAATATAAGCAGGCAAACCTCCTATATACTTCATAAGAGTTTCTTGTGTAGTTAATGGAACATCTAACATCAAAGCCATTTTACAAAATTCATCTATATATTCCTACACTGACTGTCCTTTTCTTAACTTAAGAATTTTCCATTCAATTAAAGCCTTTTCCTTATATCCCAATGGATAAAACTATTTTCTAAGTGCGGAAATAAAATCATGCCACGATGGAAAAATCTTACCAACATGTTGAGTTCCATGTTGCATTTTACTTTACCACTAGATACAAGTTGTGGGGTTCACCAGGAAAAACCACTTCATTCTGGACCCCCCCCTCCCCCCTCCCCACCGTTAAAGGCAGAATGGTCAGGGGGGTCCAAAAACTCTTGTCATCCATTCATCCGCATGCTGTCTGTTGGACCGTAGATCTATGCACTCTTGTTAACCATCATTTCGGACCCCCCCACCGTTAAAGGTAGAACGGTCCCGGGGGTCCGAAAACTCATCTTAGCCGTAGATCTAGGTGACAATAGCTCTACTGTAGATCTATGCACCATCTTTAATCTCCGGACACGATTTAATATGTGAAACAAAAATTAGGCTTAGTGCTTGTTTGTGGGTTTTGTGCGCTGCTTCCCTTTCTTTTGTCACCATGGGGTTAGGAAAATACATCAAACATCAGAATAATACATTTTATTCGAACACCATACAAAATTTATTGAAAGAACAACTGACTAGCCTATGTCCTATCCTACCTACCTACACCTTTAGCCCAGATTAAACTGTTGGGCTAAGAAATTACTCTATCCTGGGGCTGTTTGATCAAGATTGAACAATCTGATCACATTTATTCACTAACTAACCAATCTACTTGGCTAAGATTAAACAGTTTAGCCAAGATTATTCGCTAATCCCATCAACATCAATTCAAAAGGGCCTGACCATGTTTAAACAATATGGATAAATTCATTGCTATTGCATGGGGCTTTGTTCATTTTTTCTTCTATTCCCTCTTTTATTCTCTTTTCATTTTTTCTTGTTCTTTTTTCTTTTCTTTTCTTTTTCTTTTCAAATCATTTGCAAGATGAAACATTATTTGAAATCCAAAAAACATTACAAGGATAAAATTTTCAGTCACCAGTTGATCCTATAAATTATAGGGTTATAACAACGGCTCCACCTGGGGAGGGTACTCTCCTTGTGAAGTGCCAAGAATCCTACTTCCTGATGTCTTGAAAAATTTACTCCATAGCTTCTTTCGCTACTTGATCTGTTTTATTTTTGAATTTTTTTATGACATTGTCTAGTGGCTTAGGGCCTTCTCTACGGGCTTCAACCATCTGATCAATGTCACCCATTCATA
Source organism: Picea sitchensis (assembly GCA_010110895.2). Lineage (NCBI taxonomy): Eukaryota > Viridiplantae > Streptophyta > Pinopsida > Pinales > Pinaceae > Picea > Picea sitchensis. Next base: position 16,446 of record SNQJ01S0058806.1, on the reverse strand, counting down.
AACTGCAAGTAAAGGAAAATGCTTTGTACAATGGGAATGGGTGGAAAGTGCCTTTATTGAGGTGGTGAATAGTGGGTCAACATCTTTCCATTCACAGGTCCGCCTGGCAGGGTTGTACCATCACTTTTCTTGAGCAAAAAATCATTGTTTCCTTTGAATGCTTGAATCATAAAGGGGCCTCTCCATAGGCTATCAAACTTTCCGTGTTTACCCTTATCTTCATTCCTAGCATCCCACCTCAGTACCAAATCACCCAACTCAAAATCATCTTCTTTAGTTCTTTTGTCGAAAACTTTTTGATGTTCTCCTGGATGACCTGAGTTTTTTTGTATACTTCTTCCCTAGACTGTTGCAAATGGATCATATGGTTTATTCTTCTTTGGGAATCATTCTGCTCAGCTTGCATCTCTTGCAAAAGTTTCATGAACGAGACCCCCAAAGAGGTAGGAAAAATTTCTTCAGTACCATAGACCAACTGGTATGGAGACATACCAATTGACCTCTTAGTAGTTAGTCTGTCAACCCAAAGCACAGAAACCATCTTGTTATGCCATGACTTCTTATTTTCTTGCAGTGTCTTCTTAATGATATTCATCAGGATTTTATTGGAAGACTCAGCCAACCCATTTCCCTGAGGGTAATAAGCTGTGGAATGTCCCAACGTAATGTGATACTGGCTACAAAAATCTATGATCTTTTTGCACTGGAAGGCTGTTGCATTGTCAGCTATAATTTTTCTAGGGCATCGAAAACACGACAAAATATGATGTTCTAGAAATTTAATGATAACAAAATCAATAGCTTGCCTGCATGGTACAACTTTGATCCATTTCGTAAAATAGTCAGTGGTAGTGAGAATCCACTTGTGTTGACCAGAAGAAGGAGGGTGTATCTCTCCGACGAAGTCCAAACCCCATTGCTGGAAAGGAGCTTCAACAAAGATGGGTTTGAGAGGCAAGGGAAAGAGCTTC
>SNQJ01S0058806.1:0-15465 GCA_010110895.2 Picea sitchensis | reverse complement strand
TCCTTAGTACCTATCTCAGGTTCGATGCTTAAATCTTTAATCACCTGCGACCTGTAAGCATTATTATTCATTATCTCAGAGAGGGGAATGTGAATTTTTAATTTAGCTAGTTCCCCTTCAAGGCTGAATGCGGTGGACGATTTTCTTAAGGTCTATACTTCTGGTTTATCTATCGAAATTCTATGGCCGGGTTCATATGGTTGACTAACTGATGAAAATTTAGTCTGATTTTCTCTTTGTAGTATTTCTAGAGTTTTTTGTGTATGAGGTCCAACCTTGTTTCTCTCAAGGAATTTCTTTGGAAGGTTTTCTGAGGATTTCTTGGTTTCAGTAGCTTTCTTCAGAGAGTTCTCATTTGTCTTCTTTATCCTCAGGTTATACTGTCTGTGAACCTCCATTATAGCGTTCTCAAAGGCCTGCTGTTTTGATTCCTCAACTTCCTCATTTACCTCTGTTTGTGAAAGGAGGAACATCTCATGCTCTTCCTGGGTGAGGAAAATGGATTCATGATCATGATTGTAATCACCCATTATGTTTATATGAGTGTCATCAAACTCCTCGATTGTCTCCTCCCCATCATTGGCATAATTCTCCTGGAGGGAAGGTCTGATCTGCTGATCAGACGCTCTCTGCTCTCTTTGATCTCTAGGATCTCTTTGCCTGATCTGTAGTGGATTTCTTTTGAAGTTTGGGTTTTGAATTTGAGGAGAAGCTTGGTTCTCCCTAGGTGGGTTTCCGTCAGTTACATTGAGTCTCTCCATCATTTTATCCATAGATCTGGCTAGAGAATATAGTTTGGCGTCTGATGAGGAAGTCGAAGGCTCTTCTTTGATAGTGACTCTTCTTTCTATTTTCTGCCTGGCCCTTCTGTCCAAAATATTTGCTTCTACTCTGAACTCCGATGTCCATGTTCTAGATTTTCTCCTCCATCTGCAACATCAACCCCTTTTTGGTCAGAACTCCTTGACTTTGAGGATGGTTTCTGTCCTGTCTTCGATTTTCAGGTCTTCTAGCTCTTCCCTGGTCTTCGAATTCAAAAATCGAATGATTTCATTTGCTTCGGTGGGCATTTCCACCAACTCTCCTTTTATCTTGTCGATAGCCTGTCTGCTCCTCAACACCAGTTCATTTTGTTCGAACATGATCTGCACCATAGGCCAGATTTGGTTTATGGATTTGGAGATATCCATCCAAATATTCTCCTTGGCTTCAACAAGTGTTTTGCTTGCCACTGTTTGCTTTTGCAGTTGCTGCAATTCCTGTTTGAGATTTTTTGATGTTTGCTTCTCCATGTTGTAGCTTGTCTGGTAAGAAGACTTGAGCTCCTGAAGGCTCTCAACCTCCTTTTTCAGTCTGTTGATTTTYGTTCYTTGTAGGTTCATCTCCTCCATGGATTTTKCTAACTCCACAATTTTTTCCAGAGCGGTTGGTGGGGTGGCTGATGGAATTTCTACTATGGTAGTTGTTKCTACGGTTGTTGTGATAACTCCAGTGAGGGGAACTTCACTCAGTGGAATGACTTCCATAGGTGTTTCCTGTTCCTTCTCTTTTACCAACCTCTCTAGGTCTGCTTCCATCTCTCTTAACTGTGCATTTTCCTCCATGATCAATTTGAGCATCTCATCCTTCTCACCTTCTGTATCAACAATATCTTTGGCCTGTGAGTCTTCTGTAGGTGGAAGTTTCAATTTCTTTCTCAGGGATGCTATGTCAACCTTACTGTTAGTCTCCAATTTTGACTATATTTTTGCCCATATCTTGTCAAATATACCCCCATTTTCATATCTAGTATCATTTCCTTCTGGCCTTACCATGACACATTTGACATCCTTTTACAACTAAATGGGGCTATTCAAGGTATTCCTATGATTCAAGTTATTTTTAATGTATTTTGATATTTTAAACTAATATTGATACTAACGTGACATGAGTTAGGTACTTGTTCCTTTGAAACAAAACTTATCAGTACCAGGTACCGGCTCGCACTTAGTGGAGATGCCAAAGAAGATGCCAAAGACTTGCATGACATGGCCAGAGTGGATTGACAGTTTGATTCATATAATTGATTGAGTCATAACTCAATATGCTGACTCAGGGCGAGATTGTAGAACTGTTTTATTATAATGCTTTATGATCCATGCTTCTTGACACTACGTGTCATGAAGCCGTGAAGTTCGTTTTAACTGACTATGAGTCATTTTTGGATCTAAGATCCGTTTAGATTAATGCACCTATGTTCAAAACTATTTTGGGGAGGATCTATATAAACTGAGATCTCTGTCAAGAAACGTTGGTTACAATATGCTATGTGATATGATTTCTGATAATACAACTTGCTATGCGTTATGTTATTCGCTGTTAAAATGATTTGAGTTTGTTTTATGAATTATGGAGCGTGAAGTATGAAACAATTTTTGCATGGAATAATTTGAGTATCTCTGGTTTCATTTTAGGGCGATTTCACCTCTTGGTTGGGCCCACCAACAGGTTCAATCCGCTGTCTCTTTTCCACAGTAGAGTTAGTTTATTTTTAGTTTTAGAATCTGCATGTGAGTTAGTTTTTTGAACTTGGAATTACTCTGTTAAATTCTATCTTAGCCATTTTCGATTAGATCATTTTCAGTTTGATATTATCTCATAGATTGATGAATGTTGAATGCGTTATTTGTCCCTGTAAAATTTGAAGAATGAACCAAGTGCTTAATCTAGATTTGCTCTATTTTTTTAGTTTTCAGTTTGATCATGATTCAAAGATAATTTGAGTTTAGACTTACTCTGTTCTGTTAGGATAGCTAGCTTATTGTCAGATTAAAGGAAGCTTCCAGTACCTGTAGGGTAAAATAGGACATTTATTTGTTTCACCTGTGTTAGATTTAGAACTGTTTTGATGCTTAGGTTAAAAGGTTTTTAAAATGATCTCTCTTTTATGGTTTAGATAGATATGATGATGATTAGATGTTTAAGATAATGGTAGATAGTCTTGGGTGATTATATTAGATTAGGAATAGAAATACCTGTACTTCAACTCAGAACTGTTTCCATTTGATGAATTAGACAAGAAATGATTAGTTTCAAGATAATCATTATGATTCAGTTACTAAGAGTAAGTTTGTGTTTTCTTCTTAGAATAACCTTTATATAGGAATTAGAATCTTACCATCACATATAGTGTAGCAGCTCTAAGTTCACTTACCCTGGTTTGATAATTCAATGTTTTCAGGTAATTAAAAAAATCTTTAATATAACAGCCTGACATTTTTGGCACCGTTGCCGGGGAGCTGTTTAGAAGGTAAGTTAGATAATTGTTTTGGTTATTTTCTTAAAATGTGTTTGGTTTGGTGTGGTATGTTAATAGGTTGATGAAAGAGGAGCTGTGAAATGAAGGGTGAGAACCAACATATCTGTTATCACAGGTTCCTCTGAAACTCAATCTTAGTTTTTCTTTCATCTAGTATGTTTTCATGAGAAATAGAGATCATAGAGGTAGATTTAGGGGAAACACAAAACAACAAAAAAACACATTTTTGGCACCTATGTCGTGGAGTCGCTTTTATATGTGTTAGGATAATTTTTTGGTTATTTTCTTAAATATGTTTGGTTTGGTGTGGTATGTTAGAAGGTTGATGAAAGAGGAGATGTGAAATGAAGGGTGAGAACCAACATATTTTGTTATCATGTTCTCTGAAACCTCAATCTTAGGTTTTCTTTCATCTAGTATGTTTTCATGATAAATAGAGATCATAGAGGTAGATTTAGGGAAACACAAAACAACAAAAGAAGAAACCTCCACCCAAAAAGAAATAGAAACTAAGACTGAAACTCTAGATGAGGAAACCATAGAGAAAAACATATAACCAAGAAACACCACATACCAACAAATTAAAATTCCTGGTGATCCAAACTCAATTGACATAGTTAATCCAGAAGAAGTGCAAGTTATTCTCAGGAACCCGGACACTATAGTTTCACAAATAACAACTAGAACTGTTGAATCAAAGGTAATAATATCCTCAAAAGAACCAATAGGAGATAACACTTCTGATAAAAAGAATCTAGAGAGGTGGGATTTCACACCCCACCAAAGAAAGATCGACAGCATATATAATTTTTGCAACTCTTTAACATGGGCGTAGCAGGGAGATAATTGGATAGAAGAGAAAGAGGAGAAATTCATGCTGAAAAATGAAGAAGAAGAACAAGTAGAGACTCAACTAAGACCAGAAACCACCTTTGGAAACCCAAAGGTGGTTTCTTATTTTGGATTTGGTCCACAATGTCAATATGAAAAATATCCTACCTTCGACACTACCAACCTTTATGGGAAAAGTAGTGAAGACCCAAATGCCTTTCTTTTTGAGTTTGACATCATGTACATAAGTTATAACTATCTCCAGGATACACATAATTGAGGTTGTTTCCCCGCTACCCTTAAAGATTCTGCACTTCGTTGGTTTATGAGTTTAGGAGAGTACAACACTAGATCTTGGGAAGAGATATGAAGGCAAACTTTTTAAAGAAGTACCGTGACTATTGTAGACCCAAGGATTCTAAAAATGATATTTTTAAAATGCAACAAGATGAAGAGAGCCTTGAAGATTTCTTAGAAATATTTACACATACTCTTAAAAAATCCAAATATAATGATCTCCAAGATGAAGCAATCAGGACTCTTTTTCTTAAAAGGGGTTTCACATGAATACATTGACACTCTCAATTTAATGGCTTGAGGAGACATTTATCAAACACTTTGAAGCAATCATGAACTATGTAGAACTTACTATGCTTAGGAATGCAAAAAGTGTGAGAGAAACCCGTCAACAAAAATACTCAAAGCACGCAATATCTCAGGAGTTACTAGGGAATTGAATTGGGAAACTTGAAAATTTTAAAATAAACATTTTAGGAACAATTGGCTCTCACTAGACACTCTAAATATCAAGAGTAAAGCAGAAGAGGAAAACCCCAGATAAGCATCATTATGCCCAAAATGCAAGACTCTTTCACAACAATGTCCCTTGGACAATGTTTCTATATGTGCAATATGTAATGAAAACCATAAAACAAAATACTGCCCATCCTTACCAGATTGCAAGTTAGGTCTATGTAGGGAAGTTCTGTGACTCCATTTGTACCTAAGAGGCCTTGGAAATATAGGAACTCAAATATGTATCAAAACCATCCCTAATAACCTTCCGGCTACTATCCACCCTTCTCTCTCAACAACAACAACAACATCCATGTAACTCCAATCAACACCTCCGCAAAATAGTCCTTCAACCTCAAGTACTGTGGGATGGAGAGAACATAACATGGAAATAACCAACATCAAAGATGCGAATACCAATTCCCGTAATCCATGTACTCAATATCCTCAAAACATACATGAGCTATTTCCTAGTTTTACTCCACCTACTTTACCACCCATTCAACAAACACCTCACAGCCTCATAATCTACCTCGTCCCACCATATTACCTGATCAACCTATTCCAAATCCTAACAAAAGACCACCTCTACATCTAGACGCCGACAAAATTACCAAACACACCATAAACCCCATTTTACGCCGTGAAATACAACTAGATCTGAAAAATCCTAAATAAAACCCTACTGTAACAAGAACAAATAATCTAAAGGTAATATCCAACATGAAGAAGAACTCCGTAGATGATGTGACAACAAGTAGCTATTTGAAAGATGTCATCATTCCAAAGAATAAAGTATCCGAATCACAACAAAACATACAAAATCAAGTCCCACGAACACCTCCTTTTCCTAGTTAGTTCTCATTGAAAAACCAATTGTCCAATCGGAGCTTGACATCATGAATGGACTAAGAAATGTCCATGTTAAGATTCCATTGTTACAAACGATCAGAGATGTTCCCATATACACCAAAAACCACATCAAAGAACTCCAAGATTAAGACACCAAAGTCGTAAATAGAAAGATCCACCCATCTATACACCTGATGATGTCGGGCCAGTCATTGAATTGTATTTCTCAAGCTCCTAAAATTGTGAAGTATGCCAACCTCGGGAACCCAATAGTATCAATTACTATCAACAATGTTTCTATTGGTAATACTTTATTTGATCTAGGTGAAACCATTAATATAATGAATATCAATACAATTGAACTGTTGCAACTAATTCAATTATGTTTCCCTACCTGTACAGTCCTTGAACTTGCTGAAAGAACAACTATAAAACCTGCTGAGGTCCTCGATGACATTCTTGTTAAATTAGCTTCATGGGAATATCCTTTCCACTTCATGATTATCTGATCATTCAAAGGACCCCATGAAGGCCATCCAATCATTCTAGGGAGACCTTGGTTGGATACAACCAATGCTTTCATAGGATGTCAGGGCGTGGATATGTTTATTTCAAATGGCATTTCTTCAACTCAACTCTTTTTTTTCCACCTGCTCAACCGATTATAGAAGAATTATGGTGGCTAAAATTCCCTATCATTTAGAATATGAGGGAGTATCTTGCCTTCTGATGAATTTCAAAGACTAAGAACCGTCGTGAGGATGATATTTTAAGCCTTGTTCTTTCTCTCATGACGTAAAATGTCGTTCCCCAACATATTTTCATGATCAAATTTTTCAGAAGAATTTCAAGAATGAAGTGAGTTATTTTCATCGTTTTCACCATCTATGGTTTTCACCACTGATGAGAATCCGAGATCATATACCATTCCAATAGAAATCAGATAAGGCAAATGTCTATACATCAACTCAATTAAGTCTCTCAACAATGTGAACGTTAACAAATTTTGAAAGAACAAGAAGTATTTGTAATGGGGAGTACACGATATGAGAGGGCGAATCTGAAACCATTCACTATTATATATCCAACTGTGGATAACCCCAAGAAGACAAACTACAAAGGCATATGAATCCTGTCCTAAAATATTTCAGAAAGAAGAGTTACATAAATTATTAAACATTGGATTCATTTATCCATCTTCACGTTAGTGGGTTTCACCTCTTGTTGTGGTACCTAAGAAAATGATAGGTAAATGGGAAGTGTGTAGACTTTAGGGAGTTGAAAAGGCAACCCTCAAGGACTACTTTCTTCCATTTAGACGTTTGACAATTGGTTGTAAAAAGATACTTTTCCTTTCTCTATGGATATAGTGGATACAATTATATTCAAATTTCTCCTGAAGACCAGGACAAAAAAAACATTCACGTGTCCTTGGGGCATTTATGCTTATAAAGTGCTACCTTTGGACTATGCAATGCTCCCTCAGCCAGAGAGCAGCCCTGGGATTTTACTGACTTAATTCATGATTGTGTGAAAGTATACATGGATGATTTTAATTGTTTATGGTAATGACTTTCAGTTAGCCTAAGCACCCGGAGGAGTCTTGATTCGCTGTCTGGAATCAAATTTATCCCTTAGTTATGAAAAATGTAAAATGCTATTAATCGAGGGAATAGTGTTGGGTCATCATTTGTCCACAGAAGGAATTAAAGTTGATCCACCAAAATTGGAAGTGATAGTTAAACTTTTCTCTCCAAAACCTAAAAAGATGCTAAGTTTTTGGGACATGCCGATATTATCGGCTGATTTATTCTAGGTCCTACAAAGATAGCTAGCACCATGTTTAAACTGTTAGCAAAAGATGAATAATTTTGTTGGGATAACAATTGTCAGAATGCTTTGGAGAATTTGAAAGCAAAATTGTACATGGCACCTATTCTAAGAGGAACAAATATTCTTCCTTTCCATATTTCAACTGATGCGTCAGACACTTCTTTAGGAGGAGTTATTGGACAAAAAGAAAACAAACAAAATCATGCAATTTACTTCACCAGGAAAACCTTACTCCTCCTGAATTGAACTACACTTTGACAGAGAAGGAATTTTTGGTAGGAGTTCATGCCATTAACAAATTTCATCATTACATCACTGGATATGAGGTTTTTGTACATATGGACCATTCTGCTATCATATTTTTTATGAACAACCTCGTTACTACCTGAAGAATCACATGATGGCTTTTGATACTTCAAGAATTTAACATCACTTGGAGCATGATCTGGACAGAAAAGAAAATGGCTATGTATTTTCTTTCTCGTGATCCTCAAGATAGCACGAGACAGCTGATCGATAATTTCCTGATGAACATCTCACAAGAAGGTCAACACCCCTTGGTTTGTAGATACAACAATTACTTAGCTAATGAAAGACTGCCATCTCATTTGTCACCACCAAAAAAGAAAAGAATTGTCCAACAAAGTGCTGATTACTCTTGCGTAGGAAGTGATCTTTTCTATACAAGTCCCGATATGATCAATAGGGAGATGTGTTCGCGAAGATGAGATTCTCGATATCCTTCAGACCCACATGATGGCCATGTGGAGGACATTTCTCGATAAGAGAACAAACATATAAAGTCTTACAATCGATACTATTAGTCGACACTGCTTAAGGATGTAACAAAATATGGAGAAGTTACATAGTTGTCGGGAGATGGGAATACCTAATCAGAAGGCATCTAGATGCCCTACTTAATTAATAAAATAGATTGAACCATTTGATAATGGGCACTTGATTTTGTAGAACCAATTTCACCCATGTCACGTAGGAAGAAGAAGCACATCTTGATTTGTACGCATTTTGTGACCAAGTGGGTAGAGGCAAAATCCTTATATCGAGCAACTGAGAAATCAATGGTTTAATTTATTTATGAAGACATCTTTACCTTATTTGTAACTCCACGAGAGATTGTTACTGATCAAGGTGCCCAATTTAATTCTAAGTTGATGAAGGAACTCACCGATAAATATGGGATAAAACACTATAAGTCTTCCCATACCATCCACAAGCCAATGTAAGGAATCCACTAATAAAGTTCTAGAAGCTATTCGACCAAGAATACATTTTATATCACAAAGACAATGATAGGCTTCCAGGGGCTTTGTGGGCATATTGAACTACATGGAGAAATACCACCGGTCATACCCCTTATGAATTGGTATTTGGTAAGCAAATTCTCCTTCCTATAGAATTTCATATTCATACATTCCTGATAGAAGCAGAGCTTATAGAATTTGGATGAGGTAATAAACAAAGAGTTATGCAACTAAATGAATTGGGAGAAATTAGGCAAGATTCTCTCTTTCAAAGAATCCAACTTGTACAAAATCAACGAGCAAATGGCATGATAAATACATTAAGAAAAAGCATTTTCAACCAGGGATTGGGCATTGCTATTTGATTCAACAAAACTTTCAAAGGAAAACTTACCACAAGATGGTTAGACCTTATGAAGTGGAAACTGCTTTTGATAATGGATCTGTTAGAATCAAGACCATAGATGACTCTCAAAATTCCTTTGTAGTAAAAGGACATCGATTAAAAGTGTATAAAAAACCCTTGTCAAGAGATGATTTTCTACGGGAAATGTCTAAACAACCAGAATAAAGATAGTAGGAGAAGAGTCTTCCTCCTGCTAATCCTTGATCAATTTTGCTCAAGCTTCAACATCTTTGTAAAATAATAAAAATTTTAACGTAAATAAAAAATTAAATAATAAAACTATATATATATATTTTGGATATGTTGACATATTGTTTTCGGTTTATTGGTGCTTTTCAAAGAAAGGGCCATAATTCATCCTACCACTTTTTCACAACAGGAAGGTGACCATTTCATTTTAAGTGAAATTCTCTTATCATGGACCTGCCCATTTTGAAATTAATAAATTTGAGCTTGTTTTATCCCTTTGAATTGCTCATTAAAGTATAAAAATAAGCACTTCATCAGGGATAGATTATTCTCACTGTGCCCTCGAGGATGGGAAAGAAACCCCCCCAGAGTTTTCTTTTAGCATTTTCTTAGACTCTCAAAACATGAGAAAGAATTGAGCATATACTAACTTGGGCTCATAAACTCCACAAGCAAGTGATTACCGTTCAAAAAACTATTCTCTAAAGATTTCTATCTCGACTCACTGCTGATGATGTGGAATAATGCTAAGGTCCAATTCCCTTAAATAAGTCTCACCATTCACACCAACACTCATTTTGAGTAGAGATGAGACTACTTAGTACCTCGATCTCAGATGCCCTCAATGGCGATTCTCGTTAACAACCATGGGAATACATCAATGCTGTCTCTCTGGTTGATAGATCCACAGTGACTCGACACCATCCCTATTCAGACTGTTAGGATGTACCATAGGTACCTTGAGGCCCATTGAATTCATTGGAAGTGGTCATCTCGCGGATTGGTTAACGACATTCATTAATGGACGATAATCCAATGATTTATTTTGTGTTCAACCTGCAATTGATGAGATATTCACACAAATAAGAATTGTACCATGGGTTAAATCTTTGAAGTTGTTGTAGAAGACATGATTTTGGTTTATTCCTTTTAGGAATAAAAAGGAGATAGGTTTAGGGATAGCCATCGGATAATTTTCTTTTACAAACAGGAAGTCTTTTTCTCAACAAGTTATTATTTGTTCAAGTTTCTCTGCAGATTTTGGTTTATTTCATCAGTACCAGTTAGTGCCAGATAGAATCCATCAGTTACAGTGGTTATCAACAATACAAATTCCATTTACAATTTTAGCACTCTCCAGATTTAGACTTGACTTCAAAGATCTCTATAGTAAGAAATGCACAACAAGGGGATAGGTAATCTAATTCATGTACGCTTAGTTTCATGTTGGTTTAATGTATTAAATTTACATATTAATAATTTGAACTAGAATGCCTCGATACCTATAACATTTCATTAATTCTCTATACTTTGTACCTTAACAAGCCAATCCTTCTTTGACATTTCTATATATATCATGGAAATGCACTTACATTATCTTGGCCGAATTCAACACCCATTCATATGTAATAATATTTGAAAACGTAAAATGCACTATCATCAATAATCATTTCCTTACATGCTATTGATCCTCATGACATTTCAAACGTCCTTCTATAATTCCTCTCACGACCTACTTCACACATCATACTCTATTCCTCTGTTGCCCTCATCTAATTCATTTTCTTACCTTTGAACCTTTCCTGTCATACTTAGTAGCATCATGGTGGAGAATCTTCATGAACCTGAGACTTATGTATATTTTGAGGCTCTTCCTGAGCATGAAGCCACCAAACACATTTTAAAGTTGGATGGGATTGCCTTCAAGAAATTTGATGGGTATGATGATACGGTTACACTTCAGTTCACTCCACACTTTCATGGTGGACTAGCTAAAATGGGCGAGCTAGAGTTTGAAGTCAAAGAAATTCATTTTCCTAAGCAATCTAATTACTCAAATGGGTCGAATGGACTATGGGTCACGACAAGAAGTCAGACACAACTCCTACAACCCTAGTATCAGAAATTACAATGGTTAGAGGGAAAATCAAGGTCATGGTTAGAACCAAAATGAGCTCAGTTGCTATCCATACTCCAACACTCTACCACTATGGGTTATTCCATACACCATCGTGTTTCCATGTCATGCTCGACTCCCGCTACATTTCAAAGGTAACCATTTGATGAACATCCCTATTTTTTGTTGAAGAGTTTGAATAAAATGGCGTAACAAACCGCAGCCAAAGATTTTAGAGGTAGCTTTGTTTCATTTTGGTCTTGTCAAAATTTTGGTTAAGTATGCGTTATCCCACAAACAAGAATCTTGGGATATGTTCGTTGTAAGAACCCTATCTTCTGAAAAATATAAAGATAAAATATTGAGTCCGCTCAATAAAGAAGTCGAACCTACAGTAGTGGGTGTTAAAACCCCACCAAAATCAGTGTGATGACCCTGAGAATACACCTGATTGCATAATTGAGGCCAGTGATGATAATCTTGGTATAGAACATTCATTTGATGTCCATGGTTCTCATGGTGTGGAAACTAACCATGAAAGAGTGGAAAACATTGTCCCTACAGATGTGAATGTTGAAATTTTGATTTCTCCTCGTTACATGAATATACCATACTGAATCGACACATCAAAAAAGAAAATGAACTTATGAAACTCAAGCAAGCTCATTTTCGGGTCAAAGATTGAATCCATTAAAATGAAAAATAAAGGTCTTTTTCAGAAAAATAGGAGACTGCAGAAGATTGCCAGGAAGCACATCACCATTAATATGGTTCTTAAGAAGGAAATCATAAGCATGAAGAAATATGAGAAATTGCAAATGTTGGTTGCAACTGCTGCAACGCTCTGATGAATTTCAATTTTTGACTTTTTGTTGTCCGAGGATAGGCAAATACTTCAGCTTGGAGGAATGTTAGTTCCATTTTGACCATATTTTTGCCTATATCATTTCAAATATACCCCCATTTTCGTATCTAGTATCATTTCCTTCATGGTAAGGCCAGAAGGAAAATATACTAGATATGAAAATGGGGATATTCAAGGTATTCCTATGATTCAAGTTATTTTTAATGTATTTGGATATTTTAAACTAATATTGATACTAACGGACATGATTTAGGTACTTGTTCCTTTGAAACAAAACTTACCAGTACCAAGTACCAGCTCACACTTAGTGGAGATGCCAAAGAAGATGCTAAAGACTTGCACGACATGGCCAAAGTGGATTGACAGTCCGATTCATAATTGATTGAGTCATAACTCAATATGTCGACTCAGGGTGATATTGTAGAACTGATTTATTAGAATGATTTATGATCCCGGCTTGACATCGCTATCATGAAGTCGCGAGTTCATTTAACTCCAATTATGAGTCATTTTTAGATATAATATTTGCTTAGATTAATGCACCTATGTTCAAACTATTTGGAGAGGATCTATATAAACTGGGATCGCTCTCAAGAAACGTTTGTTACAATATGCTATGTGATACCATTTCTGATAATACAACTTGCTATGCGTTATGTTATTCGCTGTTAAAATGATTTGAGTTTGTTTTATGAATTATGGAGCGTGAAGTATGAAACAATTTTTGCATGGAATAATCTGAGTAGCTCTGGTTTCATTTTAGGGCGATTTCACCTCTTGGTTGGGCCCACCAACAGGTTCAATTCGCTGTCTCTTTTCCACAGTAGAGTTAGTTTATTTTTAGTTTTAGAATCTGCATGTGAGTTAGTTTTTTGAACTTGGAATTACTCTGTTAAATTCCGGCTTAGCCATTTTTTGATTAGATAATTTTCAGTTTGATATTATCTCATAGATTGATGAATGTTGAATGCATTATTTGTCCCTGTAGAATTTGAAGAATGAACCAAGTGCTTAATCTAGATTTGCTCTGTTTTTTTAGTTTCCAGTTTGATCACGATTCAAAGATAATTTGAGTTTAGACTTACTCTGTTCTGTTAGGATAGCTAGCTTATAGTCGGATTAAAGGAAGCTTCCAGTACCTGTAGGGTAAAATAGGACATTTATTTGTTTCACCTGTGTTAGATTTAGAACTGTTTTGATGCTTAGGTTAAAAGGTTTTTAAAATGATCTCTCTTTTATGGTTTAGATAGATATGATGATGATTAGATGTTTAAGATAATGGTAGATAGTCTTGGGTGATTATATTATATTAGGAATAGAAATACTTGTACTTCAACTCAGAATTGTTTCCATTTGATGAATTAGACAAGAAATGATTAGTTTCAAGATAATCATTAGGGTTTAGTTCCTAAGAGTAAGTTTGTGTTTTCTTCTCAGAATAACCTTTATATAGGAATTAGAATCTTACCAACACATATAGTGTAGCAGCTCTAAGTTCACTTACCCTGGTTTGACAATTCAATGTTTTCAGGTAATCAAAAAAATCTTTAATATAACAGCCTGACAATTACTTCTCTTGAGTACCTCCTCAACTGCTTTCACATTTGAGGGGTCATACCCAATCTTCAACACCAATTCTTCTAAGGAATTTATTCTGTTGTCCTTTGCAAAAGATGATATCTTCTCCAATTTTAACTGAGTCTGAACATTGTTCAGAAAAACCTATAACTTAGCAACAGAAGTAGAAGCATTTTCCATTGTAGAGAAAACCATTTCTCCCGTTTTCCTGTGTAGATCCATCTGATCAGCTGGGTGTACATCTATGATGTTGAACTCAAACATTGCCCTGTTGTAATCAGTTATTGTTTTTGGATCGGGTACTTGTGCCTGCAAAAAGGCCACGTACATTCTACCTTTATCTGTATCAAAAGATGATAACAGTCTGTGCTGTTCCATGGACATTTGCTTCCAAACTTGAGCATAGGTGTTGTTGGTCAGCATTTGATTATTCTTCTTGATCATATCATATTTCTCAAAAATACTCAATTTTGCACCTCCTTTATTCAGCTGGTCGGCTAGTGAAGTGTTAGTTTGCTTCTTAGATGAAGAGGTGATATGCTAGTTGCTTGAGATAAGAGGTGAATGATCACATTTCATAACTATAGTGGACTGGGTTTCCTTTTCACCATTTGTGTCAGTTGTATGACTGGCTTTTGGCCTTTTGGTGTGTACCTAGAAATCCTCAGCCGAGACTTCTGTGACTGAAAGGGAAGTGTCCTTTCTGGGTATTTTCTCCTTTGGTACATGTGGTGTGGTTGTTTGCAAGATAATAATTGAAGGAGACTGTTGTTCTACCTCTTCCAGAGTGTTCACCTCCCACTCCGTTTGATTCACAAAATTCTCTATCTCCGACTTGGGTGTATGAACATACGAGATATTTTTATTCTTCACTCTCATATTCGAGATGATCCCACACAGATCGTAGTGCCACAGGAATTTTTTTTCAAACTTCATTCCCCTCAAAATTTTATCTGCCTCTTCCTCGACAGCTCGACTATTGCAGATAAAAGATCTTATCTACCCCTTAATCCTTAGTCGTTGTTTCTTCTTCAGAGACACAAAGTGTATATCATTTGAATTTATCATTTGTCGTATATATTCCAGGGAAAATATCCTCACAGGAAAATACTTGGGTAACTTGTACAGAGCTAATTCGCACCTGTATACTCTGATTTTTGTGTGATTTTAATACATGTACCAATCTCCCTTCTTTGCGAGGTCCGAGAGGTGTAATATTCTCTGGATCTATTCATTTATCCTTGGATCTAGTCTCCCACTGAGAATTCTCACCACTGGATGGTAAAACTGCTCGATGAATTGTTTGAAGCTGAACTCTGTGGAGTTCCTTCTGAGCAGCGAAGTCCAAGATGTTACTGCCTGTGGTTTTCCATCCTTGTCCATTTTCTGCATCATGAAGGAGAACCTTTCTACTTGAAAGAAGGTGAACATGTGAGCCATTATTGAGGAATATCGGAACATGCCCTCTATGGCGAAATTAGAAAGATGATCATGGATGTTCTCTTCTAGGAAAGTGCTGTAGTCAAACTGGATGGTGGCCTTTTCCTCAACATAGAAAATGGATAGGAACCCAAATATAGGTTCATCTACCCATTCATATGAAAAATAGCCAAGTAGACAACAAAGTGATGAAATCACTAGGTTTCCATTTTTTGAGAA
>SNQJ01S0058805.1:88859-102381 GCA_010110895.2 Picea sitchensis | reverse complement strand
TTTATGCGGTTTTAAAAAAACCAGCACTGAAAATGAACTTCGGATGTGAGAGTTATGCCATTTTAAAAAAAAGACATAAACGGTAACCAAAGGACCACGTGGTAGTGTAAGTTGCTCTATGAAGTGACCCACTTTTATAAAGAAAAGTGGGGCTCACTTTTACAAAGAAAAGTTGCATGCAAAATAAATAACTTTAAAATAAAATATTAAAGCTACTTATAGTGATTCACTTTTATACTTGAAGTGAAATACACTTTACAATTTTAGCATGAACTTTTTCAAAAAAAGTAACAAAAGAGAGACTTGAACTCGAGACCTCTTACTTAATAAGGAAACTTTTAACCAAATGGTCTAGCAAAACATATTGTAATGTTCAGAAGGAGGATTGTTGTTATTGTTGTTGTTGAAGATGGCCTTGGAGAGCGTGCTAAAAAAAAACTCTTTTCACACAAGAAAACAATTTCACTTCTCGATGACAACAAGGGTTAGATCTCGATTAGCTTACCCGGAAGATGCACATTTTCCTATCTGTTTCTGATTTTACGAGATCGCACAAGGCACGGGGAAAAGAGAATATGCATATCTAAAAGATTAGTAACCCGGAAATAAAAATTACAAAACCGAAATAAAACCAAAATACTTCTCTACAAAAAATTAAAAAAATGCGTATTCAAACTTTATACCTCTGGATCTGACTGTAATGGTCCTATCTTGGGGAAAAAAAAAACTTTTCGAGTGAAACGAAAAGTGTTCCTGAATGAAACGAGTGCTACGAACACAATGGAATAGTCCTCTCATCCCACAAATGTACAAAAATGACAAAAAATGGAGATGAGGCAACTTGGCTTCACGATCTCGATCTATAATAGGAGTGGGTCTTCAAACAGGCTCTAATACCATTCTCGACAACACAGGTATTCCAACAGAGGATGAACACCTTTAGTAACCACTCACATAACCAGATGAAAGATCAAAACACCGATGTTTTCATGTGGTAAAAACCCTACGGGGAAACATCCACGGCCCCAGCCAACGTCGCCACTTGGAGTAGTTTATTAATGCAAAGAAAAAGATTACAGAGAGATTTTACAAGAGAGTTTCTCACCATCGATCATCAGAAAATGACCCTCCATACTCTTTAAATAGAGATCATGGACCAATTGGGTGTTAATCCATAGATCAATGGCCATTAAGATCAAGGAGAGAATGAACCGTTGGATCACTCTATGTTGGGCACATATCGTGATCGTCAAATTTCTTAACTCCAAATGCATACTAAAGAAACACACTAGAAAACACATTTTTACCTAACGACACAATAGACCAAGTAGATCTTAACTAACTCCTAAGTGTCTAAATATCCTAACATCTAGTCCACTTTTTCTTACCCTATTGAGTAACAAACATCCATTAAAAGGAATGAGGCACATAATCTAAAATCAATTAGACTTTTTTCTCTTTGATAGAAAACCAACAAGTCTAGGATTTTAGGTCCTTGATACTAGTGTGGAGAGTTAACTCTTCAAAGCCACAAGAAAAAGACTATAGAATACTAAAGAGTGTAAAATATAGTAGTAGAAATTAACATTACTTGGGAAATATCCTCTCACATAGGAGTCAAACACAAGGTCAAGCGCAACAATCAATTGATATTTCCCATCTTTCGTTCTCTTAGTTGTACTATTGCAAGTTTGGGGCTTTGAAGAGTGGAAAGTCCTCAGGGTAACACCACTTCTTCTTAGCTTTGGGCCACGAATTTGTTGGGTATGTGTTATATTCTTTGCACGAGTAGTAGTGTTTGCATTGCGTCGGACGCACAGGGGGGTTTGATGGGGGGCACTAGGCCCCCCCTTTGGGGGTGGAGGGGGGGGAATCCCCCCACGCGGGGATTCGAGGAAAGCACCCCTGAGAAAAAAAAATTCCTCGAGAAGCGTGTCACATTTTTTCATTTTTCACGTTGCCTCGATTTTCATGTCCATTGTTGGGCGATTTTTTGGCACATGTTTTTTTGTTGATGGTTTTCTATTTCCGGTTAAGGAATTAGGGTTGTTGACTAATCCAGGTCATTGGGTTAGGGTTTTGGATGTCACTGGATCCTATATGTATATTGTATTGTAAACGATGTATCACTATGAATAAATATAGAATATGTTGGTTTTCCCGGTTTGGATTTTCAAAGGAAAAATATCTGTGTAATGTTTGTATTTTCCATTTTATGTTTTTTGTTCTTTTACTGAAAATATGTTTGCAGTAAATATTGTACAAGGTTAAAATATACATTCAGTATGAGAGCTTTGTTGGCTTCAGGGGGACGCCTTTGTGGTCAAGGGTTTGCCTTGGGACTGTGATAAGCCTTGTTACAGTGGGAGATATGTGGTATTTATTTTTCAGGTGAAAATAAATGTCGAGCAATTCAAAAATGGAGATCGAGAAGTTTAATGGGAAAATTTTTTTGAGTTGTGGAAGCTCAAGATGGAAGATATGTTGGTGGAAAAAGATCACTGGATCACGTTAGATCCAAGTAATGCACCTACAGGAACTTCAGTAGATGACAGGAAAAATTTGGATCGGAAGCCGAAGAGCACAATCCAATTGTGTCTCTTAGATTCAGTGTTATTGAATGTGTCAGAGGAAGCTACAACCAAGGATTTATGGGATAAGTTGGGGAATTTGTATCAGTCTAAGTCCATAGTAAATAAATTATTCCTAAGAAAGAAGTTTTATAACCTGAGGATGAGAGATGGAGACTCGATGGCAGAGCATTTGAACACCTTCAATACTGTGGTAAGTTAGTTAGTATCTGTTGAGATTAAAATTTCAGATGAAGATAAGTGTATCCGTTTACTGTGTTCTTTACTAGACTTGTGGGATAGTCTGGTTGTGGCCATAGGTAGTAATACAACTTCCTTGAAGTTTTATGAAGTGGTATCATCCTTGTTGTTGGAGGAGATGAGATGGAATAATATGGAAGGACAGAGCACAAACACATTATTTGCAAGAGGACACTCCCAGGAAAGAAATAGATCTAAGTTCTCAAGTGGGAGATCTAAGTCTAAGGGTAGATCTAAATCTCTTAAAAATTGTGTAAAGGTATGTAGGAGATGTGGAAAATAAGGGCACTACAAGAAGCAATGTAGATCCAAAGTTGAGAAAAAGAAGGGATCTAAAGAATCTCCTTCTACAGAAGAAAAGACCTCCAAGGAAGAAGGAGGGGATTTGTACTTGGATTCTTCAAGCACACATGCAGATCATGAGGCATGGTTGGCTGGCATGGGTGCATCCTTTCATATGAATCCCCACAGATTGGTTATGTGAATATGAAAGGTATGATGGAGGTAATATTTTCCTAGGTGATGACATGACAACCAGAATCATAGGTTGAGGAAAATTCTAGTTGAGGTTCATAGATGGAAGGATTAGAACACTACCTGGTGTTCTGCACATCCCAGGATTGGCCAAAAAATTGATTTTTGTAAGAAAAATGGACGATGCATGGGTAAAAACAATATTTGGAAAGGAAACATGCATAATGGTTCGAGGAGCAATGGTTTTGTTGAAGGGAGTTTGGTTTGGAACTCTGTATAATATGCAAGGAAACACTATTAGTGATGGGTGTAATAGTTCCATTATTCCTAATATTGGAGTTGAAGAAGAAATAACTCCTACAATATTTGGATAAAAGGTTATGTTGTGGCATCAAAGACTGGGGCATATTGGAGAGAAGGGTCTTCGACTACTACATGTTAAATATATGGTTGAAGGTATGTATATGGGAAGCAGAATCAGGTAAGATTCCCTGCTAGTGCATCAAGGGAAGAAGGAATTTTACAACTAGTTCACAGTGATGTTTTTGGACCTGTATCGGTCCCATCATTGGGAAAATGTGTACTATGTCTCATTTATAGATGACTTCTTGAGGAGTACTTGGATATATTTCCTTAGGAATAAATCTGAAGTCTTTGACAGGTTTAAAGAGTTTAAGGCTCTTGTTGAGAATCAAACAGAGAAAATAATTAATGTGTTGAGGATAGATAATGGCGGAGAGTTATACGGGAATGAATTTGAATAATTCTGTAAGAAGTGCAGTATAGAAAGGAAGAATAATACTCCATATACACCTTAGTAGAATGGAGTTGCAGAAAGGATGAACAAGATGTTGATGGAAAAAGAAAGGTGCATGCTCAGTGGTGTCAAGTTAGGGCAAGAATTATGGGCAGAGGCAGTGGGTACTGCATGTTACCTGGTCAACAGATCACCCTCATCAGCGTTGGATGACAAGACTCCATAAGAGGTATGGACCGGTAAGAAACCTTCTCTCACACATCTCAAGGTACGTGGTTGTGATGCATATGTTCATGTTCCAAAGGAAAATAGGAGTAAGCTAGATAAGAAGGCTAAAAAGTGTATCTTTATTGGATATAAAGATGGTCTTAAAGGTTATAATCTTTGGAACCCAGAAACTAAGAAGGTTTTGTATAGCTTAGATGTGGTATTTAGAGAAATGAAGGATGTTGTTAAACATGAATTCCTACCAAGTAAGAAAGAACCGAAGAAAATAGATTTTGATTTAAAGGATGATGAATCGGACTCTATAGAAGAACAGGAATCATAAGAAGAAGATCCTCATACTCCAATATTGAGGAGACCGGTTCAAGAAAGAAGGTTACCAGAAAGGTATACTCCATATTATTTCCGTTCAAATTTTTCTTTGTTTATTACTAATGATGATCTTAGAACTGTCAGGGAGGCAGTGGTTTCATAAGATGGAAATCTTTGAAAAAAGGCCATGGACAAAGAAATGGAAGCCTTGGATAAGAATGAGGCTTGGGATCTAGTGGATTTGTTGACTGGAAGAAATCCCATTGGTAGCAAATGGGTATTTAAAAAGAATCTGAATGAAGAAGGAAAAGTGGAGAAATACAAAGCTCGGTTAGTAGCAAAGGTTTATTCCCAGGTTGAGGGAATTGATTTTGGTGAGATTTTTTCTCTTGTTGCCAACTTAACCTCTATAATATTTATGTGATATGTTGTTGTTGCATTTGATTTTGAAGTAGAATAGATGGATGTGAAGACAGAATTCCTACATGAGAATCTGGAAGAAGAAATCTATATGAAGCAGCCAGAAGGATTTATTGTGGAGGAAAAGAAGGAGCTAGTATGCAAGCTAAAAAAGTACCTGTATGGTTTAAAACAATCAACAAGGATGTGGTATAAAAAATGTGATACTTATATGTTGGGACTTGGTTTCACAAGAAGAAAAGAGGATAATTGTGTGTATTTTAAATTAATTGGTGATCATTTGATTTATTTGGTCTTGTATGTGGATGACATGTTGTTGACAAGAAACAACAAGGAGATTATCCAGGATGTGAAAACTCAGTTTTCCTCTAAATTTGACATGAAGGATCTCGGTGCTTCAAATTTCATTTTGGGAATGGAAATTAAAAAAGATTAGAAAAAGAGGAAACTCTGGTTAAATCAGAGAAAATATGTTGAGACAATATTGCAGAGGTTTAATATGCAGGAATGTAAACTGATCAAGGTTCATATTCCTGTTGGTGTAAATTTATCTGTGGATCAGTGTCCCAAAACACAGGAAGAGGAGGAGGAAATGTCTCGTGTTCCATATGCAAGTGCATTTGGAAGTTTGATGTATGCAATGGTCTGTACCAGACTGGAAATTTCACATGCAGTGGGATTTTTGAGCAAGTATATGTCAAAACCAGGGAATGAGCATTGGAAAACAGTAAAAAGGGTTTTTAGGTATTTGTGTGGCACTACTAGCTATGGATTGTGCTACCAAGGAAGACTGGGATTGGATAGAGTGGTAGATATACATGGATTTGTGGATGCATACTAGGCTGGAGATCTGGATCGTAGGAGATCTACAAGTGGGTATGTGTTTAACCTGTTTGGAGGAGCAATAAGTTGGATGAGAAAAAGACAGGTTGTAATGGCACTTTCAACTACAGAAACTAAATACATGGCAACCACTCATGCAAGTAAAGAAACAGTATGGTTACAAAGATTGTGTTCAGGTATTGGGTTGGTACAAAAATATGTAAGGATAGATTGTGACAGTCAAAGTGCATTTTTTTCTAGCGAAGAACCTAGCTTATCATTCAAAGACAAAGCATATTGATATTCAATATCACTTTGTGAGAGACATGGTTGAAGAAAAGAAAGTATTGTTGATGAAGGTGGACACATTGAAGAATGTTGTAGATTCATTAACAAAACTTGTGATTACTAAGAAGTTCTCTTGGTGTAAAGGATCCATGGGCGTTGTTGCCCTGGATTGTTGACTATGTAACTCGGTAACCCTCTGTATGCAAAGAAAACAACAAGTGGGATAATGTTGAGTGTGTTTTATATTCTTTGCATGAGTAGTAGTGTTTGCGTTGCGCCAAGTGCACAAGGGGGTTTGAGGGGGGGCATGCGAGGGTTCGGGAGAAGCGCCTCTGAGAATTTTTTTTTCCTCGAGAAACATGTCGCATTTTTGCCTCGTTTTTCATGTTGCCTCGATTTTTGTGTCCATTGTTGGGCATTTTTTCAGCACATGATTTTTTTCCAATGCTTTTCTATTTATGATTAAGGAATTAGGGTTTTTTACTAATCTAGGTCATTGGGTTAGGGTTTTGGATGCCTATGGTTCTTATATGTATTTTTTATTGTAAACAATGTATCACTATGAATGAATATAGAATATGTTGGTTTTCCCGATTTGGGTTTCCAGGGGAAACATCTATGTGTAATGTTTGTATTTTCCATTGTATATTTTATGTTCTTTTACTGAAAATATGTTTGCAGTAAATATTGTACAAGGTTAAAATCTACAAGATTTGTGTCTGGCATTCCTATGCCCATTTTCTAGTATTGACTATCGAATGTACCCCCCCACCCGGGATGTTCATTGTGAATTAGTAAACATAGTAACCTCTCCTAGGATTCCACATACGTGACTACGAGGGGGATTCCTTCTGTAAGGAAGGTTCATTGTGGTACCTGAGATAGACATTTAAACTCTGGTTCTGCGAACCGAGAGGGTATTTTCCTACAGACTTTTAGTTGCACCTCGGGGGATTGTTGCATGAAGGTTATCATAATTGTTTCTTTTTTCTTCGTTGACAACCTCATCTCTTGTCTTCGGAAGATCCTTAATTCCTTTCTCCCTATCGTAAGGGAGTTTCTTTCTTTCTCTTATGTTGTAGGGACTTTGGTAGTGTGTTCTCTTTGATGTTTAGCATACCCTAGGTTGAATATGCGTCCATGGAAATAGTTCTTGAGGCTACCAACCAAGGGACCCCCTTTCACGAGGAACCTTATGTTTTTCCTTTTTTTGGAAACATTTCTCCTCCCTACATTGCTACATTGACTCTTACCAGTTTCATTGTGGGGTTACCAATATGGTTATTTTCCTCTATCGTGGTCCTGAACATCCCTATTGCTTCCCAAATAATATCTCCACATCAAGAACATCAACCTCATGTTGACCCTTTTCCCTCTTCAATAGTCACGTATTATTCCCTTTTTTCTTCCTCGCCTGGTGAAAAACCTATTGTTGGTAACCAAGAGGATAAGAAGAATAAGAAAAGGAAGAACAAGAAGAAGCAAAGTAAGTTGGGGGGGAATCAACTAGCCACTTTGGGGAGTGTTGATAATGTTGTAAAACCTACTAACATGGATCACAAGCCCAAATTCCCTTGCAGGATTTGTAAGTGTGGCCACCTTCTTAACCATTTCCCTAGTATTCCCAAGGTATTAGAAGTGTGGTCCATGGGTTCTCAACAACCCGTGTCGCCAGTCATTGCAACTTATGCTAGTGACGGCCCATCAACCAGTGATCATAAGGTTGGGGGAAAAAAGGGTAAAGTTAGGATTCCTTATCATTTATGTGAGTAAATGCACCTCACTTACTTTTAGCCTCGTATGGATGAAGCTTCACAATTGTTGGAACACATTGTTGTTTCTCATAAACAAACTCCAGTTTCTTCCCATAATTCCTCTCCCAACCAATCATCGGTTGATGAAGTGGTTGGTCCAATTCAATCCTCGATTTATCCCACCCTTCCCTTGGAGAGTGAAGTGGATACCACTAAGGTTTTTCTTGTCACCTCAGATTCCTCTAGAGAAGGGGGCATTTCACCTATTTCAACGGAACCCCCTCCAAGTACTGAGGGCATTTCCTTTTATTGGAATCGACTAGCAGAGCCTCGCCTTCCTTCTTTCATGCATTTCCAAATCATTGTGTAGGTTTGGGATAAGATCATACATCACACTATTATTGAAAAAGGCTCTTCTTCYAGMATTCTATCCTTAACCGCTTGGAAATATTTGGGTTCCCCTCAGCTTGTGTCGGTTACCCATCATCTGTTGGATTTTAATAGAAGATCCAGTGAACTTTTAGGGATCCTTCCTCAGTTTCCCATCACCTTAGGAGGGAAAATTGTCTATATTGAAGTTATGGTATTCCAAGATCCCTTGGACTTTAATTTACTCCTTGGGAGGGACTATGTCTATGTTATGAAATTTTTCGTGTCCACACTCTTTCAAGTGATGCATTTCCCTTATAATGGAAACATTGTGACCATCGACCAGCTTTCGTTCATTAGTCCTGATCTGAATTTTGACCATTCAATTTATCTAAATGTTCCTTATATGAAAGTGATATCCCTCCCACCACAGGTTACTTATGTGGTATCATGTCCCATGCCTTCAATTGCTAATGAGAAGGAGCCTATCATTGTATGCTCAACTTCTTTAGACTTAGATATGGTAGTTGACATGGTGAACCCTTCAATGGGGGATTTGGAGCCCAATCGTTCCCATGTTACCACTATTCAGCCTCTTGACATAAATTGTTTTCAGAGCATTTTCCTTTCATCCAATAAATACCTCTTGGAAGCCATGGTCAAGACACATGAGCATAGTTTGCTTTTTGTGTCAAGCTCGTTAAAAAATGGAATAGATAATTTTAAGCATAGTTCATTTTCTGTGTCAAGTTCATTAAAAAATGAAATAGTAGCCATGAGCATAGTTCTATTTATGTGTCAAGCTCATTAAAAAGTGAAATATATAACCATGAGAATAGTTCACTTTTTGTGTAAATCTCGTTAAAAAATGAAACAGATAACCATGAGAATAGTTCATTGTTTGTTTCAAGCTTGTTAAAAAATTAAACAGACCCCCCTCCAATTGAGTCCAATCTTCCACTAGGTCTAGTACCTAAACCTTCATTTTCTTTGTCTGTGTCAGTTTATCCTCTTTCTTCCTCCCTTTATGGTGAACATATTCCTATTAGTAGCCAGGAGTCTAATCGGATGTAGAAGAAGAGTCGGGGAAGAAACGAAGCTTGGGGGGCATGTCTCTAGCCTTTGGACATCATGTTGGAGTTAAGCCACTAGCTTTTTTCGATCATGCTAGGGGAAAAGTACCAACCTATGGACATCATGTTGGGAAAAAACCCGCCAATGGGTATCACTCAAAGTACCAACCTATGGACATCACGTTGGGAATAAATCCATCAATGGGTATCATTCCAAGAATAGATCATTTTTGGTTCCAAGCATCTTAAAAAATGAATCCAACCCTGATCATAGTTTTATTATCTATTTCAAGGTCATTAAAAAATGAAATAAACACCCTGATCACAGTTTCATTCTCTATTTCAATATCATTAAAAAATGAAGCAGACACTTCGAGCATAGTTCATTCTCTGTTTCAAGCTTGTTAAAAGATTAAGCATACATATTATTATTATTATATTCTTCGCACCGGGACGACATATTTCCGGGACCACATGATATTTAGGTGGTTTTTCGGCACATGTTTTTTTGCCGATGGTTTTCTATTTCTGGTTAAGGAATTAGGGTTTTGGACTAATCCAGGTCATTGGGTTAGGGTTTTGGATGTCGTTGGCTCCTATATGTATATTGTATTGTAAACAATGTATGAATATAATATATGTTGGTTTTCCCAATTTGGGTTTCCAGGGGAAAAATCTCTGTGTAATGTTTGCATTTGCCATTGTATCTTTTCTATTCTTTTCTGAATATCTGTTTACAGTAGGCATTGTACAAGGTTAGAATTTACAATTGTTTGCTTAATGGTTACACTTTCTACTGCTTCACTACTATTTGACATCTTGCTTGGTTATGGCCATTGTAATTATGTTTAATGTTATTTCTACCATCTAGAGAGACATGTTGATGTGAGTGGTCCTCGCTTTCCATGCCTACTTGTTACACCATATCACAATCACTGCTTAGGAGTCATTCCACCCATTGGAACTTAGTTTCATTCCACTTTTTCTCTCTAGATGAGCTTGTCCTTTGCTCTTTCTTGTTCTCGTAAATACATGAGAATAAGTTACCAAGTATACTTTTATCACTTTTTGGGATCATAAAAACTATACAAAAAAGGAACTCTTTGGAGTCTCCTTAAAGCTCTTTTCAGACTCTCTAATCATGCAAATATTGTCGAGCGATCTTTTTTACTTTCACACTTTTTAAAAGGATTTGAAAGGGAATATATTCGGTGTAAGTTTAACCATTTTTTGGACCAGATGGACTAATTATGAAAAAGGAATACTCTAGTCAACCTTGGATAGAAGAGTTATCTCTTGTATTATTTATACTTTTTCAGGCTCGGGGGACTAAATTTACAAAAAATAATACCCTAGATTCTTCTTTAAGTTATTTTTAGAATCTCTAAACATGAAAATATCGTCGAGTTTATCTTCTTTGGTCTCATAAAATTATACATTGAAGAACCCATATGGGATCAAACCCCTCCTTCTTCAGGTTCATTAAAAATATGATGAGGGACTCATCAAATATGAGCTATATCAAGAATCTATTATCCTCCTCGATATCATTAAAAAACAAAGATGTAATATTCATTCATGGTGGGAGGAATTTTGAGGGAAGTGGGTCAGTTTTTTGGAAAGCATTATGGCAATTGTTTTTTGTCACCCTTAAACATGGAATTTGTTTGTGTCTTGTCTTACAGTTGGGTAATTTGCTTGTCTCTGATTCATACCAATCCTATGAGTCATTATACTCCTTTGGCCCTCCCAAAAAGTGCCCCAGTTATCGTCTCACTATTTTTTTGTCTATCTCTCAATCGATTCAATGCTGCCAAGTCATGTGTCATGCCTTACAATGTTAAAGGGAAGTTTAATCCCAAATCAACCACTCTGCAGTATTACCAACTTTCATCCTTGTGTCATTTTATGCTCATTTTATCTATCATATTACATCACTTTCCTATTTCAGTTTCATGTCGATGAGGGGGACACATCATGTCCCTCCTTCTATGAGTTTGTTCCTATCAACTTCAACACATTATCCAGAAAATAGACTTAGAAACCAATTAGTACCATGGAACATGCATGCCCCAATGGAAGGTCTCCTCGATTTCGATAGTAGGTTTACATCATTGGCCTTTGATCGAATGATTCCACAAATGTTCGACTTCAGCTCATTTATTCACATTCATTGGAATGCACTAGGGTAGCTTGGGAGTCATTCTCATCATTGGTGATTTCCCTCACACTTGCTAATGGTATACATCAATGATCGATAATAAAGTGGTTTCTACCATGTTCTACACCACCACATCTATTCACGTGGCTAGAATCGTACCATTTTGGGATCAGGATGAAGACCCTGGGAACCCCTGAGGCACCTACCTCTATTACATTTGTCACCCAGGTTGTTATTAAGAAGATTCTAGTATGTTAATCATGTTGGCGATCTCATTGATGTAAATGTTGTCACATAGATCCACTTTGTATTGATCTGTGACTATTTTTTTCTCTTATCGTATCTCCACTATGTATTATTTTGTGGATACAACATGATTGCATCATGGAAGGTATGGATCCACATTGTGTCTTCGGTGGCCATATCCTTAGTCAGTGCTTTCATGGATCCACAGTGTATTGGTTGGCGGCCATGCTTTGATTCAGTTTATTATGAAAATGGGTATGCCTACCTTGGGGATGATATGTATATATTGTTTGATGTTTATTTGCAGCTTCCACCCGACTCTCTTATTCCAGCACCCTCACATACATATTTTTGTAAAGTGTTTCGGCCAACAACTTTTCTTCTGACTTCACACTTTAGGGAGCATCTGTCACACACTGAAGTGTCGTACTACCAAATATCGCATTTAAGTGTCGCATATTTTACACACTTGTGTCACACTACCAAATGTCACACCTGTAATGTCCCCAAGGCCGAGCCGAGTTGTAAATCTGATGTATGAAATGAATTGTAAATATGTGTTATAGGCTGGTGAGCCAAGTTTGTATAAGTCGGTGGGCTTATGTGATTGTTAGGCCAGAGAGACTGAGGGTTGGAGGCCAAGGGCCTGATTTTGTACTTGTATATATGCAAAAACATTTAATAAA
This sequence comes from Picea sitchensis, assembly GCA_010110895.2. Taxonomy (NCBI): domain Eukaryota; kingdom Viridiplantae; phylum Streptophyta; class Pinopsida; order Pinales; family Pinaceae; genus Picea; species Picea sitchensis. Next base: position 89,963 of record SNQJ01S0058805.1, on the reverse strand, counting down.
ATTGTAAACATCGCCAGGTGCAGACTGACCACGATGAATGAGTGAAGGGGGATTGAGTTTCCACAGAGAAGGCAAGGGATTAGGGGCTGGAAGGTGGGAAAAGGGGCTAAGTGTTTAGCCTAGGGGGGATTAAGCCTAGGAATAATATTTTATTATTATTCCAAAAGAACATGTGCCATTTATATTTTTTTATCCTAAGTTCTTGACCAAGGGAAGGTGATGCGTGCTGGTGGAACACATGTAGTCTCCAGGGCAACAAGTGTCGACCCTAGTGCATGCAAATAAAACAGTTTGGGTGGACTGTGAGGGGGGTTCACTCTCTCATTCAGGAAAACTACCTGAGGGTGTATGGGCTCTGAGCAGTATGACTGACCCGATCTCTGTAGAAAAACCTCGTACACCTTCTGAACTGAAAAACCCGTGTATACCTCTGTACTAAACCAGAAGCCTGTGATCGATTCTAAAAGAGCTGGTTTCACCTCTGTTTGAATCAAAAAAGACCATGTTTTGTCTGGAAAATCCGTGTGCATCCACTGCCCGAGATCGAGCCTGTGCATGAGATCTCTGTCCCGAAGCCGTGACCCTGAGCCATTTTTCCATTGTTGAGCCTGTAGAAAAAGTCGTGTCTATTTTTCTATTGGTTGTGTGGCCACGCAGTGCTGGACTACGTGGGAGGTTTGTTGACCTGTGAGTGATTCTCTCCAGGCGAGAGAGTGCGTAGAGGAAGGAGAGAACTCCTGGAAGGAACCCTATAGATGCCACTGAGCCCGGAGACTTCCGGTCCGGTCTGTTGCTGTAACCCAAGGCAAGGGAGGTTAGCAGCCGAAGGACTGTCCAAGTGTCAGAGAAGGTGTATACTCCTAGGGTGGAACAGGCATGTGGGGAATGAGGGTCTATGGGCAATGAGTGTGGGTGGTTCCTGGGAGAGAATCCCTCCCTGTGGTTGTGTATTGTTTTCCCTGTAACCTCAGCCTAACCTAGGATTCCTTGTCTCGAGGTGGAGCTTAGTCCCAGCTCGGGGGTGAACCACTGATGAGCTGATGAGCGGTGTGGTCTAAGGCTGGGAGGTTTGTGGAAGGCCTGCACTTGGTTGGTGGATTCTAC
>SNQJ01S0058805.1:59351-82227 GCA_010110895.2 Picea sitchensis | reverse complement strand
TAGAAAAACCTTGTACACCTTCTGAACTAAAAAACCCGTGTATACCTCCGTACTGAACCAGAAGCCTGTGATCGATTCTGAAAGAGCCAGTTTCACCTCTGTTTGAATCGAAAAATCCTGTGTTGTGTCTGGAGAATCCGTGTGCATCCACTGCCCGAGATCGAGCCTATGCGTGAGATCTTTGTCCCTAAGCCGTGACCCTGAGCCATTTTTCCATTGCTAAGCCTGTGGAAAAAGTCGTGTCTGTTTTTTCGTTGGTTGTGTGGCCACGCAGTGCTGGACTACGTGGGAGGTTTGTTAACCTGTGAGTGATTCTCTCCAGGCGAGAGAGTGCGCAAAGGAAGGAGAGAACTCTTGGAAGGAACCCTGTAGCTACCACAGAGCCCGGAGACTTCCGGTCTGGTCTGTTGTTGTAACTCAAGGCAAGGGAGGTTAGCAGCCGAAGGACTGTCCAGGTGACAGAGAAGGTGTATACTCCTGGGGTGGAACAGGCATGTGGGGAATGAGGGTCAATGGGCAGTGAGTGTGGGTGGTTCCTGGGAGAGAATCCCTCTCTGTGGTTATGTGTTGTTTTCCTTGTAACCTCAGCCTAACCTAGGATTCCTTGTCTCGGGGTGGAGCTTAGTCCCAGCTCGGGGGTGAACCACTACTGAGCTGATGAGCAGTGTGGTCTAAGGCTGGGAGGTTCGTGGAAGGTCTGCACTTGGTTGGTGGATTCTACCACTGTTAAAATATAAGTATCTGATTATGTTTTAATCATGTTTTCCATGACTCTACTGCTTATGTTATCATGATTTCCACCGTGTATATGAAATAGTATGAAACGCCATTGGTTGCTAATTATGGAAGTAACTCATATGTGTACTCTGTGTAGAATGTGTTTATTTGTTTAAATGCATGTGGATTATATAATACCTGTATGAGTTATGTACCAAGTGGTGTAAAAGTTTCCTTTTAAGAGCGATTAATCCATGGTAGCTGAAAAGGTGCGCTACAACACCTAAGTGTCAAACTTAAGTGTTGCACTTTACTAGGTGTCACACTTAAGTTTCGCAATTTCATCACCATGTGGAAGTGTTTGTCATAATCCATAGACATGTTGAAGAGGAAATCTATCAATTGGAGGTCGAAACACTATCTTTTTTCTTGAGATTTTGGCCTTGATTGAGCTTGATCCCCCCCCCATCCCATATACAAGGAGGGATAAACCTTGATTATCACTCATTTCTCATTTATAAAAGAGTGATAGTATCTCCCTATGCTCAGTTATGGAGGGACAATGAAGTAGTTGCAACCATTATTCCTTGTTTTATGAGGTTATTTCCATGATATTTCAATTGGTTAAGGGATTGATTCGAGCTACCCTCTATTCCAGGAAAGGTCAATCTTGTTGTTCAGACAAATCCTCATTTGATCACATCGTCTCCTCAAAACTATCCCATGGTTGTGATGCCTCAATTCCTATATAATGGAGGTCATTCTTGAGTGAAAAGGGATGAAGAACTAGAGGATACTATATTATTGATCTTGTGACATTCAAGGGGATGGACATGAGAGCTTGGAGGAACTGTTGCAACATCAAAATTAAGGTTGTAAATGCTTCACTATTTATTGCTTTTCATAAAATAACTTGGCCTATTACCCTTATGTTTATATTGTTCACTATATGCATGTTTATTTTCATATAATTCGACATAGATAGATCTATTATGCTTGACAATGTATCGTAGAAGAAGGAGGTATTACTTTGTTCCTTGAAGGACTTCTCTCACATCAAGATCAAGGGTTGGAGCAGCAAGGACAACCAATGGAAAAGAGGTAAGTCCATTATCCTTCTCTTCTCATTCTATTTATTGACATATAGAGTGGATCTAGGGGGGAAATAGAAAACTATTTGTTTTTCTTTTTCTTGGATCAAAGGGGTCTTGATCCAAGGGGGGGTTTCACTTGTCTGTAGGGTAAAATTTTCCACAACACCTGTTCCCCTTATGATTGGTCCCACTCACCATGGAAAGTGTATCTATATTGCAATATAACCTATCATGCTATATCAGTGTGACTAAAACAAGCATTGAGGGTATATCCTCATATCTCTAAGGGAGTGCCATTCTAAACCATTGCCTCCCAAACTTTTGGCATATGGGATCTTTGGCCTCCGAGCATGGTTATGATTTCTACCATAGCTCTCATTTGGATAGTGTTTTCCCCCTCTATGCATATGGTTTGGTACTCTAACCCACATACCCCAAGCATCTCAAAGGTATACCACAAAACTCCCTCCACAACTCCACTTGGGTGATCAACCCTAGGGATCGAAATTCCAACATCACAACTCCACCAAGTAGTACAAACCCTACCATCTTCCTAGAATTTTAGTATCATGCACTCGATCCCCCTCATCCTTAGCTAGTATTTATGGACCCGGGGCCTTATATAGAAGGTACAAGGCATTTTTTTTGGTTTCATTATCCCGCATACCCCATGCATCTCAAAATAATGGCCTAAAATACCTCCATAATTCCAACCAAGAAATTAGCCCCAGGCATAAAATCCCACCATCACACTCCCATCATCAAATCATAACTACATGTATCAACTATTAATCCATAACCAAGAAAGTCAAACACCTCACTTTATAAATGAAATAGTAAGTTTTAAAAGAAACATCTTGCTTACCTAGAAGAAATAAATTCGATGGAAACTACCTACCTTCGTACAAATAGTCATAGTCACATGTAACCATCATTATTTACAACGGGAATGGTTTTCTCACCTAATCCAAAATACACCGCTAATCATTGAAATCGAAGCTTCTTACTCTCCACGCTAGATATTAGCTCATTAGTCTCTAAGACTCACCCTATCCCATAATCTATTTTCCTTACTTTGGAAGGTCGATAAAACTAAGATCACACAATTATTACGCTTAAACATTCAAACCTTTAAACCCTTAGAGCAACCTACAACCCTTGACATTATTGTAGCACTAGGAATACCCTAATTCAATATTTTTATCCTAACTCCATAAATATTAAACTCATAGAATTACACAAAATTACACAAGTTAGCATCATCTTCCTTATCAATAAACCTTAATGGTATTTGTCATGTTTAACAATTTTCCCACCTCTAATCAAGAGAGACACATCCCCACTTTATTATTACTTCAATACCCTAAAAGGTTTTCATAACCTTTCACGACTCTTTAAGAAATTAAATGTAACTAGTCAAGTATTCACAATAGTGAAACACATAAACTTAATTATCTTCTTTTAACTAACAAATCCATATTGTTATATACCTCGACACCCCCTCCCAACTATCTATAATATGTTAATGGATAGAAGTATAAAATGATTGTAAGTTGAAGTAATTTTCCTTATTCATTCACCAAAACTTCCCCAACTCCCACTTGCCTATTTAATTTATCATTTTCTCCATGGGAAAATAGGCATTAATAATAATTCAAACCCAATAGTTACCATAAATTTTGTTATCTTAAATTTTATATTATCTTATATCCAAATGTCACTTTTTTTTTTAGGTCAAAAATCACCATTGATCTACATCACCAAGCCAACTTCATTTAACTCGACTTAGGAAATTAAAATAATTATCATTATTTTAGTGTTATGGTGATTAATATCTTGTCCACTATCTATGGACATTTTCATTAATTACAATAGTCTACAAGAGGGTTACCTTACTTAGGGATACTCCAAGAGTGATAAGTTATCCTTAGTTTGGTCTTGGTAGTTTTGTTACTTACCTAATAAGGAATCCATTTTGTTTCACTAATTATTCCACTAGGATTGTTTCACAATTATCCCACCGTGATTATTCCATGATTACCCGTCATGATCACCGCACCATTATTATTTCATGATTGTTTAATTATGATTTTCCCACAACCACTCCTTCCTAAAAAGTGTGGTCCTAACATCTATGGTTATGAATATATAACAAGTGTCGTAGTATCATTTACTACATGTATAATTAGTGTCTTTTCACTTCTTCAAAGTTACCCAAGTCATATTAGTGTAATTTAGCGATTATATATAAATTCACACATAATATGTCTTTTCTTTATATCCCATAATTCTATAATTCTAACAACAGTTGATTTAAATCTATGAACCAACAATAATAATTAATCAAATTAAGTAACCTCAACAACAACTAGCCAAAATCGAATAAGCATATAAACGAATGTTGCAAACTACTAATGATAAACCCCAAAATATGTATTACATAAAGGTAAAATACATCCATAACCATAGATGCATTCTAAGAAACTTAGATAATTGTGTGTTCCATAAATTAAGAGAAATGGGAGAATTACCTAGAATTTAGAAAATTGAAATTTACTTACAAAATATAGGAGAAGAGAACTAGCCATAAACAAGCATTCAATAACAACAATCAACAATCATCCCAATAGCACCAAGACTAGAAATAGAGATTTGGGGGAGAGATCTCCTTCCAACCAACTTTTCAATATGAAACTGAGAATCCTTAACCCTCAATCAATAAATCTATACTGGCCTTATTTCTCCCTTTCAATCTCCCCCTAACCAAGTCAAAATGCCTTATAACCAACTAGAATATCATCACCACCCTCCTAATCCACAAAATTATTTCTCACCTCTCACGGGTTATTTTCCACTAACAATTGCCAAAAAAAATTCCCCTTAATAGCTCCCTTCATCTCCTTAAAACATTCCTCCTCCATAAATGATTCCACTTATAATCCATGCATACAAAGAACCCTACATGCACTAATCCCCTTATTTAATTAATTAATTTTTAATTTTTCACTTATTATAGATTTCATCTTTTATAATATATTAATTATTTTAGTGTGCACCTTATAATATATGTATAAATATATCTATATTGGTAAATTGTATTACCATAGATGGGGCATTACATCTCGACATTTAGGGATTTGAGTCATAGACTCATTTGATCTCTTCTTTTGAAGGAATCAAAGCACTTCACTACATACATGGCTCATGATGGAAGAACAAGGTTCCCAATCTTTTCCACTCTTCATATTGTGAATTTGGTTCAAACTTATTAATGAAGAACAAAGGGTTAGAGTTGTTAATATCCATGTAGTTCTTGCACCATTGTTGAATAAAGATTTCGTTTTGGCTTAGGTTTAAAAATTCATAATAGGGTTCATGGTACTCTCTTTAATAAGGCCCATTTAAGGGGAGAATAACACATATCCTCATTTTTATCTCAATTAAACCTATTTGCATTCATGTTCAATTCAACATTGTTACACTTTTATTTCGTCCAATTTCTTACAAACTTTTCTAATCTATCTTGCTTGAATTCCTTAAAAGTAAAGCTTCCAATTACATCAATTGATCATATGATTTTGTGAGTTCTTTAATTTCCTATTGATATAAATATTATTTCTCTATCCAACTTAAATTTGTGAATGCATAAGAAGTAACCAAATTTTATTTAACTTAATTACTTATTTCAATGGAGCAATTGTATTGATCATATGGTTTTGTGAGTTCTTTAATTTCCCATTGATATAAATATGATTTCTCTATCTAACTTAAATTTGTGAATGCATAAGAAGTAATCAAATTTTATTTAACTTAATTACATATTTCAATGGAGCAATTGTATTAGACATATCTGAATTCAAGAAAACTACATGAAGAGATTATAAGAAAAACCATTCCTCTATATTATGTTGAATGGAGCTAAGTTTATTTCTTTCTATTAGAATATAGGTAGTTATGTATTTTCTTATTGCATCATAATTTAATGTGTTTAGGATTTTTTTGGACACCTTATTGATTACAAATAAGTGGATTACATATTTGTAGTTTTTATATATGGTGAACAACATTCTAAAGTTTGTACATCCTATGGTTGAGAATTAAAGTGAGGTTTATATTTCAATACAATATTATTATAATTATTTAGCTTGTCAAACATTTATTTATTTTACTTGAATATTCTTTATTAACCATTTTGTTCACTTTATTTTTTCCTTTTGTATCCTCCCAACGAGAGATACTTCTTTTACATACTTTTCTTGCACTAAATAGTTTTCCAACTTAATCTCTTCTTGTACAAGGTTGTCCCAAAGATTTGTAACATCCTAAAATTTCTCATGAGCACAAACACCTTGGACAAAACGCATCCAAGATAGATTAAGTCCATTCAAAAACTGGACACGAACTCCTCATCCTCTACATATGTCCCCATGGAAACCATTTGATACTTCAACTATGTGACTTTGGTAACATAGCTCATCACCATGTCTATCTTACTCATGTAGATTACTAGAAGCTTGTTTCTCAAGAGAATTTATCAAGAAACATAAATACTTTGAAATAAACCTACCAAAGTATGAAACATATACTACTAGGTGATCCAGATTGGATCATTACATTATTTTTCAAATATCTCGATGCTTTATGGTTGAAAAAAATTGGAGGAATCAACTAGTAGAGCCATTTTAGCAACTGGTCCAAATTTGGAAATTTGGGTCCAAAAAATTGTCTATATTCTTGAGCCCTTTTGAGGCATCAAATGACACTTTTTTTTTGTCCAAACCTGACTATGGGGCCAGTTTCTATATTCTACATATCGATACCTTTCAAATGGTGCAAGAATCACCTCAATTGGAGTTCTTATGCGAATGTTATGCCTCCCGCAAGTTGACCTACCATATTGATCACCATGGTCTGAGTCGATGCCACATCATCCTCCATTACTTAGACATGTGGGGCTAGCCACATAGTGGATTTTCTAAGATCATTATAGAAGGTCCAAAAACTTTTCACAATTCAGGGTTGAAGAATTCAAAACCCTACCCCTAGATGGCTATCATGCTATGTTAAATATCAAGCCGCTAGGAGGAGAAGGGGTTCCATTCTATGTTATTGTATTTTGTTCCGTAGCAGAGAAGAACAAATGGGAGTGGGAAATTAGAGAGCATAACAAAGGGATTTAATGTTTTGTAGTATCATAAAAGGCTAAATGTATTAGGTAAATCTATAAAGAGTGTCTTCTCCTTTGTACTTGCATTATTTCTATACCACAGAAAAGAGAGCAAAGAAGCCTCACCTTCTAGCTAGATTTTCTCTCGTACGGGTGTCATAGAAAAAATATTTGTGTTATTTTCTAGATGGTGTGTGATTGTATTTTATTTTTCTTTATTTTTCACATTTTATCTATTTCATGTGTAAGCAAAAAATCGGTAACTAAAGATTCAAGAATCTAGAAGAATTTAACCTTCATAGTGTAAATTTCAGTTTTATTTATCATATCTGTCATGAAGAACTATTCTAGTGGAATATCCATGGTAGTTTACATATCATATTAGTATCAGAGCAGGTTTTCTTTTGGGTATTTGTGGTAAGTTGCAGGATCTAGGAATCAACTTAGAGAGAAGTCGCAAAAACCCTAGACATGGTAGACGAGTCTGTGCATAACATCCCTCGAGATCCAGCAAAAGAGATATTTGAGAGGTTGGAAGAAAAAGTCATAGATATAAACTGCAATATGAACCTATTCATGGAGGCTCTAGCAATAAATCTCATACCATTCAGAGATGATGGAGGCTCTAACTCAAATATGAAATTGGAGGGGAAATCGGGAGATCGGGAAGACCTGGGAAATGAGTCATAGAAAGAACATGAGAAAGAGAATTTGAGTTTGAGTTCCATTAACCATTCACACTTCCTATTCAATATGGAAGAGAAAGTGTACATAAATCCATACCAAGGTGATATTGATGCATTAAAACTAAATCATTGGTTGTAGCAACTAGAAGTTTATTTTAGCATTCACCATATAGATGAAGAGAAAAAGATTTCATTTGCTAGATTGAATTTAGAGGGCCATGCTTTAACCTCGAAGGAAATCCATATGGAAACATTTATAATTGGGGGTGATCCAACAGTAACTACGTGGTAGGACTTCAAAACCCTCATCAAGTACTAATTCTACCCTATCTAATATGTAGAGGACCAATGGATCTAGTAGCACTACTTCAGGCATAGGCAGGGGTAGAGTGTACAGTACACCACTGAGTTCAGGAAGATGGCCATCATGTTAGGTATCACTCCCAAGAACCTAGATGTACTCCTCAAGTATCTAGGGGGTCTACATAGTCATCTGCGAAAGCAAGTGATGATTTTCAAGCCAAGGATAGTGGATGAGGCATGTGTATAGGCACAATATTTGGAAAACATAGGCCACAAGAAAGGGAAACCAAGCAATTCCAAGAAGAAAGAGCACCAGGAAGCTTCCAAGGAGGGGAAGAAGAAGTGGAAAGGAGGAAAAGATAAGAATGCATCATCCACTATGCATAAGTGAAAGGATCCCAACAACCATTACAACATTGATGGCCACACTAAGGAAAAGTGATGGAAACTACATCCAAATCTTAACCCGAAGAATCTCAAGAAGGACGAAAAGAAAAAGAACCTTCTAGCAACATATTCGAGCAATTAGGTTGAAAATATCTCTGATGTGGATGAAAATATTTTTTGCACATCTATGCATAAGGAGGTGAATCTTAGTAGCCTTCATCACTAGGACGAGAAGGAGATGACCAAGATCTTAACATAACAATCTAGGTCAAGAAGACCAAGATATATGCTCTTCTCCACTCTAGTTCACAGGCTAATATCATAGCATCGAGTCTGGTCAACAATATTGGATTGGAGGTTCGAAATCATCCTAGCTATATCCATTGGTTAACAAGGATGCAGAGATCAACGTAACAAAGAAGTGAAAGATTATATTTGTTGTAAGTGTTGATTTTATGGATGAAGTAGAATTGGACATAGTACCAATGGATGTATTCAAAGTAGTGTTTGGAATCCCCTACATGTATATGAGGGATTTTATCTTCATGTGGAGAGCCAACTAGTACCACCTCATCAAGGATGGAAAATCCTTCAATATCAATGTGCACAAAGGAAAATAAAAAATTCCACTGATAATTTCCAATCAAGCTAAGAAATTGATCGTTTCTAGCAAGAAATTTGTTCTATTTTTTTTAAGGGAAAATTAGTTTGGTGAAGAGTAGTTAAAAGTAAAAACATCCCTAGAGGGGTGTACTAAGGAGCAGAAACATAAATTGGAGTTTCTAAAGGAACACAGGAGAGTGTTCCAGAATCCTAACATGCTACCACCTAAGAGGGAAGTTGAGCACGAGATCCAATTATTACTAGACTCTCCCTTGTTGAATATTGGGCTATATAGACAGTCCAATCTGGAAGAAAACAAAGTAAAAGCTCAGTTGTAGCAGTTGTTGGAGCAGGGTGTGATTCGACCAAGTACCTCACCTTGTGGGTCACCCATCGTAATTGTTCCCAAGAATGATGTGACTTCAAGAAGCACCAATTGTTGGCTAATATTAAAAAATCTGATTTTTCTCAACTTTCTTTGGTGTATTTGGGGTATGTGATCAATGGAGGTGAGCTCAAGATAGATCATGCCAAGATGGAGACCATCATGAAATGGCCAGTTCCTACAAATTGCACATAAATTAGAAGATTTTTTGGGGAAACACAGTACTTGTGGAAGTTCATAGCTTCATTTTAAACAACAGTTGCACCACTCCATGCCATAAAAACAAGTGCTAAGAGTTTCTAGTGGGGGAATAATTAGCATAAAGATTTTGATGAGATGAAAAGAAAGATCAGTCAAAAACCAATGCTTGTGCTACCAAACTTGCAGAAGCCCTTCGAAGTGGAGACAAATGAAAGTGGATATGCCATGGGAGTATACCTAATGCAAGGAAGAAGGTATGTCTTCTATCATTCTAAAGTATTTCATAGGGTATTCCTCAACTACCCTACATATGACAAGGAGATCTATACCTTTGTACAAGATGTCAAAAAGTGGAAGCACTCTCTAATGGGAAAGGAGACCATCATCCACACAGATCACTATCCACTCTAATATTTGTAGGCCTAGAGTAAGTTATAACAAACCAAACACTACAAATGGATGGGGTTCTTAAAACAATTTCATTTAGTCATAAAGTATAATAAGGGTAGAAAAAACAAGTTGGAACACATGATTTCATGGCCACCCACATCCAAGATTACATCTTTTGTAACTTTGTTGCACATGGATCCTTTTACCCATGATACATACAAAGAGGTATACATAGAAGATGATTACTTCAAGGAGTGTTTTCAACAGCTACAGGGCCAAATTCATATAGAATAGGGTGACAACAAAGTTGACTATCATTTCCATAATGGTTTACTCTATAATCTTGACAAGTTCTATGTCTCTAAAGGTGAATGATTCTAGATTATCAGAGAAGCTCACACATCATAGGTTGTGGGACATTTCAGTGTTGGGAAGACATTTTCCAAGTTGCATAGGTATGTGTACTGGCCCAGAATGAAAGAATATGTAGCACGAAATATTATAGGATGTATACTTTGTTGTACTAGCTAACCCAATAATAGGAACAAAGGTTTATACCACCCCTTACATGTACCCACTCGACCTTGGGAAATTATTTCCATGTATTTTGAGGGAGGTTTACCAACAACCAGGAAGGGACATGACTATCTATTTGTGGTAGTTGATAGGTTCAGAAAAATGTGCATTCCCATGCCTTGTAAAAATATCATCAAGGGACATGAACCAACGAACTTGTTCTTTGAATAGGTCTGGGTGCACTTTGGGATACTAAGGAGCATCATCTCAGATAGGGACACCAGATCTCTCAATTCCTTCTTGACTACATTGTGGTAGAATATGGACACTGAGCTCAATAGGTATACAACATTCCATCCATAGACAGATGGGAAGACATAAGTAGTCAACGGGACTTTGGTGCATCTTTTGAGGGGTTACAATCATAAGAATATGAAGACCTGGGATGAAAATTATATCTATATACAACACTCTTATAACATAGAAATCAAAACTTCTACTGGTAAGTCACCTTTTGAAAATTGTTTTGGATATGTTCTACCTTCACCCTTAGATGTTGTATATGGACAACTAGGAGGAGTGAGGGAGGACCTCATAGGATATGCATTAAAAAAATTGTTGAGAATATCGAGGAGATCCATTTGCAAGTATAGGAGACACTAAAGAAGTCATATGAAAAGTACAAGGCTAGACATGACCAGCACAAAAAATAGATAGCATTTAGAGTGGGAGATAGAGTATGGTTACAACTTAATAAGGAAAGACTACATGGTCCTAGTAAGAAGATCAAGGCTCTACAATGTTTACCCTACAGACTTAGTGTACCCCCATACATGTGCATTTACTCAGTAGTGAATGTGGAGAATATCAAAATCTGAGCCCTCCATTTTGGATTAGGAAGAGGAGCATGTCCTACCTTCCATAAAGGACTTAGCACCGGATGCTCAAGAAGAGTTGGCAGAGTACGTAGTTTTTCAAAAGAGGTCCAGAACTACAAGACATGGGAAGCATGACCTTTGGAAAATTGGGTTGAAAGGAAAACGTCCAAGGAAAGCAAAATGGTAGTCCAAGGATAAGGTAGAGGAAAAATTTATTCACTTATTCAGTAAATCTTATGGGGACCAAAAGCCTCCCTAAATGGGGAGGTATCATCTAGATTGGATCATTATATTATTTTTCATATATCTCGATGCTTTATGGGTGGAAAATAATTGGAGGAATCAACTTGTAGAGTCATTTTAGTGAGTGGTTCAAATTTGGAAATTTGGGTACAAAAAACCATCTAAAATATTCTAGAGCCATTTTTAGGCATCAAATGAGACTTTTTTATGGTCCAACGCACTGATACCTTTTCTACGGTGCAAGATTCGCCTCAATCAAAATTCATATGATAAATTTATGCCTCCCGCAAGTTGACCTACCGTATTCATCACCATGGTGCGAGTGGATGCCATGTTAGCCTCCATTACTTAGACATGTGGGGCTAGCCACATCGTGTATTTTCTAAGAACATTATATAATGTCAAAAACCTTATCACAATTTAGGGTCGAGGAAGTCAAAACCCTACCCTAGATGGCTATTAGGTTCTATTAAATACCGTGCCACTAGGAGGAGAAGGGGTTCCATTCTTTGTTATTTTATTTTGTTGCGTAGCAAAGAAAAACAACTGGGAGTGGGAAATTGGAGAGCATAACAAGGGGGTTAATGTTCTATAGCAACCTAACATGACATAGGTCTCAAGTAAATCTATAGAGAATTCATTATCCTTTTTACTTGCATTATTTCCATACCAAAGAAAAGAGAGCAGAGCAGCCTCACATTTTAGCTGGGTTTTCTCCTACAAGGGTTTCTTAGAGAAAATCTTTGTTTATTTTGTGGGTGGTGTTTGATTGTATTTTACTGTTTTCTATTTTCCACATTTTATCTATTTCATGCGTAAGCATAAATTCAATAACTAAATATTCTGGAATCTAAAGTAATTTAACCTTCATAGTGTATATTTCAGTTTTATTTATCAAATCTGTTGTGATTAACTATTCCAGTGGAATATACATAGCATTTTACAGATCACTAGGTCTTCTTCTTTTCAATGTAAGGGATCAAATGTTCCTTCACTGAATCAAGAATGATTCACTTTTCCTTGGCCTCATTCTTGTTATGGGTCACCAAATTCATTTAATCAATTAGAGTAGCTATCACTTTCTCAACATGCTCTGAAATCTTTGCTTCCTCCATAAGTGTCTACAAACTTAGCCCCTAAAGCATGAAATTGGCATCATAGAAATTTTGAAGTAAAAAATAGGCCTCAAAACAAAAAAATGTACTACTAAAATATTTTTTTAAAGAACCAATAGGATTCAAGATGATGAGAACAACCACAAGGGTAAATAGTTTTGGAGGGAAAGAAATAAAAACTACTTTTTTAATTGTATTTTAGACTTATCTCCTTATAGGTCTACTCAAATTTCAAGTGCATTCACTCATTGAATGGAATTAAATTTTTCATCCAACGAGTACCCACTCTGCATACTTTCGATAAACACGTAGTGAGATAAACTGCAAATATATGGGAAAATGTACTTCTTCAAAAGAAACACATTTTTGTCATGGATTTCAAGTTTATCTCATTGTGGGTCTATCAAAATTATGCAGAATGGATACTCGTTGGATTAAAACTTTAATTATACATCCAATGACTACCTACACTTGAAATTTGAGTAGACCTACAAGGATATAAATTGAAAATATGATCGAAATATAGTTTTTTTTCTTTCCCTTTGAAAATTCATGACACTTACTGTATTATTTTAACTATTATTTTATTATTTTACTTAGGAGGATCATTTTAAACCTCGAAATTTCTCTAATGAAGAGCCATCCAACTTGTCATGATCATCAATACCAAGGGCCATCATCCTATAAATTTGAAGCACACATCAAAGAAAAAATCAGTTGCAAATGAGTATAACAACCATTCAAGGGTTCCAACGCTTCTCCAAAGAGTCCTAGGGTTTCAAACCCAACAACCTCGAAAATGTTAAGTACCTCTTCTGGGTACAATATAACTAAAATACCAACCCCCTCTTCACCAAAAAAGTTATTTCAAGGAGATAGCTTTGATACCATGTAAAAAATTTCGTGTTATTTAACTTTTAATGCAAAACAAAAAGTTCCCCTCATGATGGGATTTCTCGGATCTAGTCCCTATCAACTTCAACCTTAGAGATTATCTAAAATATTAATTTATAGAAAAAAATAGAAGATAATAGCTCATCATACTTCAACCCAATAGAAAAGATACCAAACATATGCCAACAAGTTCTTGTTCTTAGAGAGAAATTTTCCAAGCATAACCTAGATTTGAAATCACTTTAATTTATTTATATTTACATGTTTTAAGTATGTTCTTTTATCTTCAAGATATATGTTAAATCACTTAAAACTATAAAGTATACTCTGTTATGTTTTTCTACATCCCTATAGGCTTTCATCATTTAATGTTCTAGCTCATTTTGTACTATGGTATCAAAGCAAGGAAAATTTTAGGAGTTTGAAATTGTATCAAGAGTCTCAATCCTTTGAAAGACAAGGCTTCTCTCTTGGCTTAATGAAATCTAAGAGCCATGGATTATATTTGAGTATGAAGACCCATGAACTATTATCGACATAGTACAAACAAAAATCCTACCCATGAACTATTATCGACATAGTACAAACAAAAATCCTCTCTTTGGGGTTATTTATTGGTTTGCAACAATTTGTTATTCTCTCATCTCTTTTTAATAGATTTTACTTAGATTTTGTTTCTTTCAATGGAAATCCCTTTAGAAAAAGTCAATGGTCTCATTTTTTAGATATGGAAGGTAAAAATTCAAATGTAACTAATGAACAAAAATTTTGGGGGAATAACTAAATGCGTTGAAGTATAACCTACTCATCCTAATAAATTGATTGAGTGGAAAAGCAGAGATAAAAAAACCAAGTCCATTGTTTTTTTTTTTTTCCTATTTTAGATTTGAAATTGCATCATATTGAGGTGGAAAAGTCATCAAAAGAAATACAGGATGAGTTGAACAAGTTGTTCGGTGGAAAATCTATGTATGAAAAAATTTCATTGAAGTTACAATTGTTTATATTTAACATGTATGTTGAAAATAATATGTCCAAACATATGAATAATTTGAAATTGATTATAATAAAATTGACGGGGGTTGGTACAAATGTAGATGAAGAGGATGCCAAAGAAATTTTGTTAAACAATTTTCCGTCCAAGTATAGAAATGTTTTTTTTACTCTCCCTCAGATGTCTTCTCAAACTCTAGAATACATCTTATCTCTCTTAGTTAAATAAAAGAGGGCAATGAAGGGGATACGAAATTTGATCATCAACCTAAGACTAAATTATATTCAAGATACAATCATAACATATCAATTAAAGACAAAGGGTAGATGGGATATCATTATTGAAAGAAAGCGGGTGAGACAAAGTGGCATCGTATATTTCAAGCTAATGATGTTCTCAAGGGAAAGATCAAACAAAAACCACGTGTATCCAAATGTAGCCATTGTTGAAGATCCACTTGATGCTAATAGTGGTAATAACCTTGCTAAAGAAAGGGAATTTTATGCATTTTAAGGAGTCTATGCCTTGAAAAAAAATGGATCTAATGTATATAAAGATCAACATGGATGGTTTCTCAAATAGTTAAGGAGTTCATGAATCTTAGGAACTGTATCCTTGCAAGGTCATGAAACAACTTGATGGAGCACTATGGATATACATCAACCTGGATGATTGTTCAATAATTTGGGAGATTTGTAATTCGGGAGTTCGAGTAGGTGGAATCTGGGAACTCGATAATTTAGCTTGAGAGATACACCTTTATGAGGTTACGAGGCATATTGATGGAGCTTTACCTATCCAAGATTTATTTTAAAAGATTTTGAATAATTTTTTGTTCTAATGTTTTAGTTTTCAGTTAGCATGTTTTATATTCAATGAGTATGTTTTGCTTTTAGTATTCTTAATCTTAAGAGAGAGTGTTATGATATAAGGATTATGTTTGTAATAAAATCACTTTATTACTTTAGGTTATAGTTTATGTATTTGTTCACTTTCTGTGTAGAACAGTCTATCCCACATTCATAATTGGAAATAACTTTCTTAGCTAGAAATCGTATATAAACAAATGAACTCCATCATAATAGATGCACCAATTATTTATTAATAATTTCATATTGTATATTGTGGATATCTTATTTTAAATTTGGTTATGTGACTCAAATATATCTAGGATTTGATCATTTAGTGATCTAGCTCATTTTGTAATATGTTATCATGGCAAGGAAAATTCGAGTCTAAAGTTGTATCAACAGTTGCGGGCTTTTGAAGACCAGGTTTCCAATCTTGCAACTTCAACTATCTAAGAGTCATGGACTATGTGCGAGCATGAAGACATAGGGATTGTTGTCGGAAAATTACAAAAAATAATATTCTCTTTAGGGTTATTTATTGGTTTGCAACAATTTGTTATTCTTTCATATATTTTTAGTAGAGTTTAATTATATTTTATTTATTCCAAATGAAATCCCCTCGGAAAAATTCAATGGTCTCAATTTTTAGACTTGAAAGGTGAAAATTCAAATTCCAGTAATAAACAAAAAAATATAGGGAATAGTTAAAGTGAATAAGAATCTACTCAGCCTAATAAATTGATTGAGTGGGAAAGTGAAGATGAAAAATCCATATATATTATTGGTCTCGGTCTTTCGGATTTGAAATTATATCATGTTGATCTAGAAAATTCATCTAAAGAAATCTTTGTTAAATTTAGCACCTTAGTGCAAAGCCTTCACAAGACACCAATACTTGTGGAACATCGGAAGATGTAACCATTGTCACCTAGACAACAACTTCCTTCTTTTTAGTGAAAAGGCAAATCCAAAACAAGAAAGGATTCCCTAGTAGCCTCCAAGAATCCTTAAGCAAGACACCATCAAGTCTAAGGCCTCCAAGAATCCTTAAGCAAGACACCATCAAGTCTAAGGCCTCCTAGGTAGCTACTTAATCTACCACCAAAAGAATAATATAGACAAGGTAAGGATAAGGTGGTGAGTAAAAGAAATTTCTATATTTAAAGGGGTGGGAATCTAGGTCAATTTAAAAAATATAGCAAGTCAATTTTAGGCTCAAGAGGATCCCCAAACACTACAAAAGAATAAAAATCTAAAGGTTGTTGTAAAACTTGAAGAAACGATATCAATTTACAGTAGAAATACAAGTTATTGCAATATCAATAAAATCAACCGTTGAAATAAGTAATTAACCAATGAAACAAGAGGGTTAAATAGTGAGTTAAACTAAGGTTTAATTAACTAACAAAATAAAAAAATTAAGATGCATACAACAGTGCTAAAACCCTATATGTCCAGCCCTAGAAGACTGTAAAAATAAATCAACAATGCAAATTGGGGTTTAAATATGTTTATTGTGTCAAGAATATGCATAAAAGACAAAAAAAATTAGTTTTTTTTGTGGCTTAAAATGAATGTCTCTTGTTATTAAACCCTAACTTAATCTTGAAACAATAAAAAGAGAAAAATTCAAATTTTAATGATTGACTATTGGGAGAGTGTCTAGTGCATGTTATATTTTTGGACATATGGGGTTAGTTAAGGATTCCTTTGAATATGTGAGTAGATATAGGGTGATATCTAGGGTTGTTCACTACTAACCCTAGAATATCCTCCTATTATATCACTAGATCTTCAAAAACAATTCAAAGAAAGGTTCTTCAATAGTAACCTTCCAAGAGCTTTACCAAGAAAGGTTTGTTCAAGAAAGATCCAAGAGAATTCACAACCAACACTAAAGAAGAAACATTACACTTACATCCATTCATAAACAAAACCACAAGATAACAAGAGACCACTTACTCATGAAATCTTCCATCCATAAAAACCGTAGAAATGAATATCCATGAAGTAGCAAAGGCATCCACAAAGCATCCACTACAAAAAAGTCGTTCCAACTAACCATCCATATCATTGTTCATAAGAGAGAAAGCAGTTGTAGATAAGAAATGATAAATATCCACAAGCAACAATGATCTATAAGTGAGAAATGTTTCTCTTATTTATATGATATATCAAGCACCCTTATCACACAATAGAATCCATGAAAACATAAAATAATTCCTTTTTCTCTCACAAACCCTAGAGATAAGGAAACAAGACATAAAATATACATGATACATGAGTGGATAGGTCACTAAGATCCCCAATTATGCCTCCAATATGAATTAAACTAACTCAAAAATCAAATCAGCCATCATAAATGAGATATCAAAATCACATGTGTGGCATATGTGGCATGAAGAAGTGCACAACTCACTCAAATATGAGGTGTAGGGGCTCCAAAAGTGAAATGTTTCCATGAAGGGGTGAAACATTTAATATCTAAGTGGTCTGTCATCTCCCTAAGAGGTGTGATGTCTCATCAAAAGGTTTCATATCATCATTGTTGGCATGTTCTTGAAAGGCCCTAAGTTCAGTTTACTCAACCAACAAAACCCTTCAGATACCGGCCCTTTCGGCATCACTTGCATGCAAGTGAAGTCTCACCTGAGGTATCTATTGGACTGTAGGAACCAAGTTTTTGCAAGGATGAGGGGATGTGAGGTCAACATGTTCATTGATACTTATATACCTTGTGTGCAATATTCAATGTCTCTTGTCCCTTGATTAATTAGTAAACTCAATTATACAACACCATTACAATGTAGATTGTGACATAGACCATTCATTGGAACATTTGTAATTATTGCACATCACTCAGAGCTAGATCTAATCATGCATAAACAAAGCATCCATTAAAAATCGCATAAAAAGACACATTCAAACATATAATTTAATGTGGTTCACCCAATCCTTGGGCTATGTACACAATGACTGGCTTCTTTATTATTCTTCATGCAATCATCTCAGGCTTGTGCACTGTGCTACAATAGATACATCATGATATCATTCCCCATCATGCCTAGTTTCTCTGCAATGCAAGGCTCTCTCTTCAAATTCTCCCCTAAACCTTCAGACATAGACTCTCTCTCATTCTTAGCCAATTCTCCCAGCAGCCTAATCTCTTAATATAAACAAACCATATTCTTCCCAACCCATTACATATTTATACGCAGAGTTTAGGGCTCAAACGCCTACTAGCTTATCTCAAAACCCTATGAAAACTCATTATGACTCATTACAACTCATGACAACACAGTTAGTGCATGATTTTCCTTCCTTCATTCTTGCATGTTGCTTTTCCTTCATTTTCTCCTGCATTTTTCTTTTCCTTCCTTTTTCTCCTACATGTTATTTTTCTTGCTTTATATCCTTCCTTTATTTACTTTATTTATCTTCTTATGCACCGCCAAATGCGCTTTGACTATGCACTCTAATCCTGAAAGAACCTTTACTGCACATCTCCTCAAACCTTAGGATATTTCTCAAAATTGCATCCAAAATACCTGTCCAACAGGCCCCCAACACTCACCTATGGCTCATCCCGAGCCACTCAAGCCTGTTGTGTCACTCCCTTCCATGACTCCATAAATGTTTGGAATGTCTCTCTAGTTGTAGTGAATTCTTTCTTTGCCTTAGCCTCCAGTTCTAAGATTTCTTCTATGACCTGTGTCATTAGCGTCACAAGATTCTCCTCATAGTCTTTCTCAACTTGCTTCACCATGCCCGATGTTGCTGCCAATCCCCTTATTATCTTGAGTGCTTCATCCTGTAGGGGTTACAATCGAAGTGAGATAGTATTTTGCTCTTCCCTCATCTTCTCTATCTCATTGTATAATTGTATCTTCACAAGGATGGTTGTCATATGTTTTGTTGTTGGCAAAGTGTTTATCCTTTCATTGGATTCTTGTGCCTTCTCCTGCGCACTTCTTACTCTTTCCTTGATTTCCTTCATCTTCGGATTCACCATAAGTTGTCTCCAAATATGTGTGYTTTCTTCACATAGCCTCTCACACTCCTCACCAAGACTCTTATTGATTTTGATTGAGGTTATGGTTGTTCTGTCTCTTTGTTCCTTCTCCTTGGTTGGTGTACATGGTGTGGTGTGTGCTTCCAATTMTCCAATCCTRTTACAAAATCCTTGAATTAGTTCATTGATTTTTATATTTTCTCCTMTATTGTGGCTTCTATCACCACCAGTATCTCGGGAATCCCCCTATATATCTTTTGGAATACTTTTTGTACCCTCTCATCATTTTGTTCAGACTCGTCCTTCTCCTGCAATACCTCAGTATGAACCTTCTGTAGGTCTGCCTTATTCATCGCTACCTTGGTTAAATCCTTTGTCATTGATTTTGCACGGAACTATATTTCTTGTGCCACTTATTCCTACAAGTGGTGGTGTCATTGGTCTTTGTGACCAATGCTCCCCTTTTTCGACTCTACAACTTCTTTGTGTCGGCTCTGGTTCACCTGTGGTATGTTATGTATTCTCACAACACTTATGAATGCAAATACCCTTTCCCTGTCGACCCCTAGTGTTATTTTATAACCCTTCGACAATTGTCCATGTACATACGCATTTGGACTAACGGTATAGTCCATCAGTTGTGTATTCAATGTGTGATGTAATGCTTCTTTGTTACCACATCTATCGCTGAATTTTTTCCTCATACCGCCAGTCTATCATGATCCCTGACGACTTTTTCCATTTATGACTATACATCATCTTTATGCCTTGTCATTAATGATTTTTAACCGTCGTTTCCGTCTTTTAATGTCTTTAACAGTCGTCGGTCCTATTATGCGCAATGTTTATGGATTTTGTGTGTAATTTCCCTGATCGACACAGTTTCATCCATTTACGCGACACTCACTTATTTTTCACGCTTACTTACGCATGTGTTAGTCTTGTGCCTTGGACCTTGGGTTAACACTTTACACTTCCTAGTTCTTACACACCTTTACTTTGTTACTTTATGTTCTTTTTATTTTTCCACTTTTTATTTATTTTTATATTTTTCCTACTATAATACACTACTATGGTACATTAGTTCTTGTGCAATTTATCCTAGTGCACGGGAGGTTGTTCATCCCTATAAAGTTTCAGTCGATTTTTGTTCACCATTACTCCTAGGACTTCACCATTCAACGTTTCCAATTGCACATCACCTCCCTCTGTCACATACTTAATTATGTATGGTCCTAACCAATGCATTCAGAACTTTCCTGGATGATGCATTAAAAAGAATTGTATAGTAATACTAAGTCCACCACTTGAAACCTTTTTTGTTTAATATGTCTATCATGCCATGCCTTTTCTCTTGCCTTCTGAAATTTTTAATGGAACCCTTTGAAAATTCGATCTTCCTCAAGTTGTAGAAACTATGGCAATCTCTCATGTATTATGCAAGATTCCAATAGACTAAACACAATCCAATAATCTAAGTAAACTTCAAGGAACTTATGAATAAATTATTTAAAGGTTGCGACAACTACTCTTGAAAAACCTGCAGGTGCATTCTTCAACCCAAAAGGAATTATTGTGTATTGGTAGCTTCCCCACTCTGTCGCAAAGGTAGTATTATGTCTGTCTTCATGCGCAATATTTATCTGGTGATATCCTGAAAATCCTTCTGTGAAAGAATAAGCCTCCTTCCCTCCTACATTCTCTAGCACTTCATCTGTAAACAATATTGGAAATGGATCATGCAGACATACATCATTTAGTTTCCTTAGGTCTACACAAATCTTGATTCCCCTTGTTTTCTTATATTGCACTACCATTGGACTTATCCATTCTGATTCCATGATTGGTTCAATGATTTCGGCTTCTAACATTCAGTCTATGTAATTTTCCTGACTTGGCTAGTCTGGGAAATATTACTAATATGATATGTCTAATGTAGGTAATTCATTGTTATAGCATATAAGTGATCATACAGATAGTAAATGAGACAAAAGACTACAAATCTTATATTATGATATCTCTGTGAGTACAATGTCGAATGTCGCTGAGTAAAATAAATCACTCAGCTAGATCAAATGAAAAAGGATCTTAGTCAGAATACAATATCAACTAAAACAATAATACTCGATACTAGAAGGATGTGGTGGAATGCAATGGATGAGATGAATATATGTTGCAGGCTACGACATCTCATACAACAACTGTTGCAAGTAAAGAAAGTTCTCCCTAGTGGTTAAACCTCTCAGAACTGCCTAGAAATTGTCCCAAATAGTGTGCCTTGCTCTACCTCTCAGTCCTGGTGACTGTTCAGACCTCTATGTTAGAAAAAAAGGACCGTGGAGAAATAAAATAAAACAAATGCGGAAACAAAACACATAAGATACACAATACAATAGAGCCACAGATTTACGTGGTTCACCCAGTGTGGGATATGTCCACCAGAGAAATTGCTAGGTCCTTTCTTTATTATTATCCAGCATATGAAGGGATACAACCTACAACAAACCTGTTGTAACTTCCTCTTCTTTCTCTCACAAACTCCTATCTCAGAATAAAATATTCTTCATCATACATAGCCACAATACATTTCCCTCATAAAAGAGGGTTTCCTTCTAGGGCAAAAAAACCTAACATAATTTCTACCGTTAGATCTGTGACCTTATAATGAACGGTCCAGATTTACAATGAAATTACAATATACATTTACAAGGTAATTTTTGCTTCGGGGGATTTTCCCCCAGTCGGGGGGGATAGCCCCCTCGGACCCCGCAGAGGGGGTACCCCCCCTGTGCACTCCTCCACATGGAAGAGTGTACATACTTATGGGGTGTAAATACTTCATGGGGTATAAACATGGCTGAAAGTAAAAGACCTATGAATCAGGAAGATAATCAGGCTCCACAACCAACAAACTCCCACTTGGAGACTAATCTCAACAACTCCACTGTTGTTGTATATGATAGACTCTGGCCCTTCTTGGACCTGGAAACTTTCTCATCTTCATATTCATTCTTGAAGACCAACTGAAACTGAGCAGGAACTCAGTTTCTCCCTAGTTACTCACTTTGTTAACATGTCTGCAGGATTCTGGCTAGTGTGTGTCTTTTCCAACTTCAAATGTCCATCTTCAAAGGTTGATCGTATGAAGTGGTACCTCAACTGTATATTCTTATTATTCGAATGGAAGTATGAGTTCTTTGCAAGATGAATGGCACTCTCACTGTCACAGTACAACCTGTTATTCTCTTACTTCTTTCCCAATTCCTCCATAAACCTTTGTAACCAAATCATCTCTTTACTAGCCTCTGTAGCAACAACATACTCTACCTCTGTTGTTGAAAGTGAAACAACCTTTTGCAGTTTTGAAATCCAACTTGTTGTTGTTCCACCTATAGTAAAAACATACCCTGTGGTACTCCTCCTGCTATCTTTATCACCTA
>SNQJ01S0058805.1:39440-59341 GCA_010110895.2 Picea sitchensis | reverse complement strand
ATCAAGAGTCCATGTAGGATTATCTGGAGGCTTATTTGGTGTAGAATTTCCCTTTTTGGGTGGCATGTTGGCCAAGTATCACTTTTGAACCTTGATTTTGAGGTGGTTCTTCTAGACAATATTTCTTCTGTTGTATCTCCAAATTTTCGGCCCTTCTGGGTATGAAACTTTATTTTTTGTAGTTCTCTGATATTCCTTCTCTGCAATGCCACAATTTTGATCAAAATTGGATGTGCCAAGTGGAATTTACGGTAACTTCCCCACAACTTGCTGATTTTTGGCATTTCTGGGAGATGTCACGTGTATAGCATGCCCCGCACAAAATGATTGATATAAAATTATGAAACTCATACCATAAATACTACAGACTGTCCAAAATCCAATGCAACTAGTCTCACTCAATTTGGATAATCTAGGAAGAAGTTATGATTTTTTTACCTGGAACACCTTCTTGAGACTAATCAATAGGACTAGTCAGATACCCTATCTTCCACAGGGTGTATCTACAAATGTAAGATGACCCAGAAGCTAAACGTTTTACCACATATACCTTACTAATTTATGTGAATATCCTCTATATTTCAGGGTCTGAAACGTTACCAAAAATATTTTATAGAGAAAATCCTACAATGACTCAATTCGGGATGATTCCAGAACCCTATCTTGCATAGGTTGTATCTCTGAAATTATAAGGCCTTGGGAGATGAAATTTTTACCCAACGTACCTTGATCCGTATAATAAATATACTCCACTTTTTTCTTTTGGAAAAATTGTACAAAAAAAATTATAGCAAAAATTCCAAGGTGTCTCAGATGTAGCAATGAAACCCCAAGACCTTGAGCTCTGATACCGTATGTTAAGAACCAAATATCAATATAGCATTGAAAAACCTCAAAATAAGTAATCAACACCTTGAAAAAGAGAGAAATTCAGATAATAAGCCTCTTCGAGGGGGAAACCTCCTTATGCCCACATAAATGTACAATTCCAAGATGATTCCCAATGAAAATTTCTCCTTGGTATATATAGGAGACTAGGAGGTATAATTACAACTAATGGAATAAAGACGACATAAATAAAATAACATTACTAATGTAATATGCCCAAATTAAGGGGTAATGAGCCAATATTATGGCTTAACAGAACTCTCCCTGAATGGGACAAGTCGATCCACTAAACCTTCTTAGAATTTGTGCTCTCCCCCTAAGCAAGTGCACCCCTGCTGCTGACTCTTGCAGAACTACTAATAAAGACTGATGGAAGACCTGTGTGATCACCCCGGTGATTAGGGTGTATCTCTCAACATCGAAATCAACCACTTGTGTATTCCTCCTGGAATCCACTGAGCTACCTCCCTTGAGAAGTGCATTTCTCCTCAATGACAAGTCAAAATCTGCCTAATGATGAATTAGGTCATTGTACCTTCTCTTATAGCTTCTCAAAGCCCTAATTTGTTGTTGAATTCTAATTTTAGCTCATTTGTTATATTTTTAGATCAAGTTGGCTTAAAAATACTTTTAGCCACTTTTAGCTCAATGTCACTTTCTGATTATAACACCTTTGACTGGAATGACCTCTAGTAACCTTTTTTACCCCTATGTGGCCTTAGCTATAGTCTAACGGGGATATTTAGACCATTAATCCTCCTCTCTAGACCGCCTATTTGGAAAGGGACATGACAGTTTATCTTTTCCTTTACCCTCTCTTTATATTTTGGATTCAATATGTAAGGTCTTTGTCTTATTGGCTTAGTACCTTGTTGCAAATGGATCTTCATTTCTCCTTACTCCCCAGCTATCACTTTCATTTATGAGAATGTAATTGGGAATAGATCATGATACTTGTGCAGTAAATCTGTAATCTTCTCCACAATTTCATCATTCCAATAATCGCCTATCTACGCAAACTTTGGATTTTCTTTTGTCCCAATATTTACCTTCTATGTCTTTAGTGGTTGTGCATACGCAACAGATTCAAGCTCTAGTGCTTCTATTGTGTGCTCCCCCTCAATTTCAAGTACTTTGTATTCCTTGGATCTTCCTCGTCATGTTCTTCTTTTGCAACATTATAACATTCAAGTAATTCATGAACAATCATAGAAGCTCGATGCACACTACACATAGGTACTACCTCCATTCTCCCTTCTTCTAAAAATATATTGGATATAATGGCCTACAAAGTTGCATCTAGTAATGGAGATTCATGTTCAAATGTAGATGTTCACTTAAACCTTTGAATTAGATGGTCCCAATTCATTGTTTCTCTGCGCATTTCTAGTTCTAGGTACCAGTTCTTAAGAATTGTATCCAATGTATGTATAAATGTGTGTGTTCATTCCTTCTTTGGTATCAATCTCCATATGTTTATGCGTTGCTCACATGATTTTTTAGATCACCTACCCCTGTATACTTTTGTGCAATATACTCCACCTCGGTACCGAATCTAACTTGCATCAATCTTCTACACTATTTCTAGTCTTATATTCCTTCTTTATGTGCATCCCACCATTTGGTTCGACTGGCCTTCAAGACAACATCTAATTCCAACAGTCTTTGTGTTGATGATTATAGTTGTGTGAGACATCCTGCAGGACACAAACCTGAGAGAGAGCCCCTGAGATGGGTGTGTGGTTCCTATCTGAGACAGAGCTGGAACATAGAGATGGCCTCCTCCTTACAGAGAGTTGGGAAGAACTCCAGATGATTCTCCTATGTAACGCAGTGAGAAAGGAGATTTGTTGAGTTGGACGTTCCTCTGGCTGAGCACAAGGTCAATGTGTGAATTCCCATGAGTTGGGTGCATCGTTATGAGACAGAGATGAAGATGATGTAATAGCCTCCTCTGAGCAAAGAGTTGAGATGATGAACTCCATATGATTCTCCTGTGTAACGCAGTGAGAAACAAGATCTATTGAGTTGGACATGCCTGTGGCTAAGCACAAGGTGAACATGTGAATTCCCATGAGATGGGTGCATCGTTATGAGAAAGAGATGAAGACAATGTATTATCCTCCTATGAGCAGAGAGTTGAGATGATGAAATCCAGATGACTCTCATGTGTAATTAAGTGGGAAAGAATATATGTTGAGTGAACATGCTTGTGGATGAGCGCAAGTGAACGTGATCCTAGTGGTTGAGCACTAGTGAGTGTGGTTCTCCTATGAGACGCAGTGATATAGAGATATGGACATCCCTATGGATGTGCCCTTAGTGGTTGAGCACTAGTGGGTGTATGAGATCCCTTTCTATATTGTTCAAGAGTCATACTTTCATGTAACCCTAATTATAATGTAAAGGGTACAGGTCGGCCCGACCTTAAAGTAATTGATAATTAATGTAAAAGATAATTAATATGGTTATTATTAATTATATTGTGAGTTAGAGAGGTCGACCCTTTTGTGCCAATAGACATTTCTATTGACAGGACAAGTCTAATACAAGTAAAGGTAAATTCCCCATTGAGGAACCATATCTTTTGGGTGAGTTTGGAAATTTCAGCAAGTACATCTTCTTGGGAAAAGTGTGCACCTCTCTTGGGTGCTAGTCTTCTAGGGTTTGCAAGAACCCTCTTGTGTGCTAGGTTTTCTTGGTGGTGAAGGTGTTTCTCTTGAAGAATATAGAAAAGGATTGGTTGGGTTTTCTTCCCTTGTTGAGAAGGGTTTCCCAAGATACTTCTTGTGTACTTGTGCATGGTGTTTCTTCTTGTGATCTTGGTTGCTGCAACAAAATTGTTTATGGTTTAAGTTAAATGGATAAATGGAATGAGCTTCATGCTTAAACATTTAATATTGAAAAATCATCATGGTATTAGAGCATAGGTCTTGAAGAACCCATTGCACAAGCATCTACCAGACTCCTCTCTTTTCTGCAGAACCATACGACCCTCCTAGGGTTTCCAGAAAATTTGTACGAACCTCCTTTCAGAGGTGTTCCAACCCTTAATAATTGAACGTTGGGGATAATTTTGGCACAGGATACTACGACCTCCTCCATATCACCTCCAAATACTCTCAGAGTGAAATTTTGAGCATTTTCAAATTTTGGCCCTAGGGTTTCTATAGTTTCGCTAATTTCTGCAGAAATTTCAGAATTAGGGTTTCTGCAACTCATTGAAGGATCTCTTCAACTCACCAGTGTTATCCTATCCTTCAAAGGCTTATTGTTGGAATTCATAAGTCTAACAAAACCTAAAAGTGATAGCCTAGCCTAGTCGTTAGGTTTTCTAGCCTAGTTGACAAGGGTTTGTGAAGAATCTAAAATTATGATGAACAAAACTATGATGGAAGATAAGCTTGATGGATCAAGAAAATTCAAGTTCCTGGAAGAAAAGACTTCATAGGAAGGATTATTGTGGGTGATACAAAAATGTGACACTGTGACTACCTTCATGAAGATGTCAAGAGGACAAAGATCAACCAAGTGCCATTGGAGAAATCATATCAGCACCCTCAGGTATGCACTTGTATATATATTATTTGTATCATTGTCATGAGGGAAATTGTGGGATGAAGGAACTTTTTTCTGAATTCATGGATCCAGAGGGATCTCAGTGAATCCAGAGGAACAACACACTGGAAGTGAAGACTCCAGGTTTGATTGTTGTAATTGTCATTCCTCTAACCTATAGTCCTAAAGTTTGCTACATTACAAGTAGGTGTTGTAGATGTGACAACGATCCATAAATTGTTTTGATTCTAGAGATGTACTCATTATTCTCCTTTAGTGGATATTATTATATTGGTTCCTCTTTTTTTCTTGGTCCAGACAGGTTAACAACAAAGGAAGATGTTTATCCTTCAAAAGGAGTTAAAACTATTTGAGAAAGAGGAAGAATAGAACCATCATTGAGGCAACCAATGCAATAATGCATGATCAGAATATTTCTATGATTCTATGGGCAGAAGAATGCATGACATCGTATATGTTTAGAACAAGAGTCTTCACTAGACTTTGAAAAACATAACTCCCAAAGAAGCCTTCACCAGAGTAAAGCCTGAGATTGCACACTTCAGGATATTTCGGTGCCCAGTGTATTTTCATGTACCCAAAGAGAAGAAGTCCAAGCTAGACCCTTCAGGGAGAAGATCGACATCCCTGGTCAGAGACAGATTGAAACAAGCAGAGATGTCATCCTTGAAGAAGAGATATCCTTTCAAAGATCCAGATAATCTCGGATGGAGATTGATAGTGAGACAATACCTTCTCCCCCTTCAGCAGTTCAGAGGGAGACAGACATTATTCTAGCTGATCCAGTTTCTCCGGTTGATATGTTCATAGATATTGCAGTAGGGCATAAAAGGCCTACATAGGCTCACTCTATAGGAGGCAGAGAAACATACAAGCCTCTCAAGGCACATCTCGAGAGAAAAACAATATTTTTCAGGCTACTCTTCAGCTATGAGCCACATCATTGATTCTATGACTCCTGTCATGAAGAAGCTATAGGTGAACAAGTATGGAAAGATTCCATAGCAGAAGAATACCAATATTTATTAAAAAATTATATATGAGATATTGTTCAGATACCAAAAGGGAAGTCTATGATGACTTCCAAGAGGATCTATAAGATCAAACATGTAACCTATGGAAGTGACGAGAAATACAAAGCGATATTTATAGCCAGAGGATTATCACAAGAAGAGGGAGTGAACTATGATGAGACATATTGATTCAGTAGACCGATGCACTCTCATCTGTACTACCATCCATGAGTTGGAAACTACATCAGATAGATGGATTCTTGATGAGTTTGCATTTCAGCAAAAGTGTTACTAAACCAAAACTATATTACTACATTTGTGACGAAAGCCTGATTTTGATGACTTATTCATGAAGTCGTGTTGTTGGATAAAAGTAATATTTGACTTCTGATTTTCAGATGAAGGATCTGAGTATGATACACTACTTCTTGGGACAAGAAGTATGACAGAGGACCGATGAGATTTTTCCTGAGTCAAGGAAAACATACATTGGGAATATTAAAGAAGTTCAGTATGACAGAATGCAAAACCACCATGATGGATTTGAAGAAAATGAATGATGATGATTCATACGAGATTGATCCACAACTGATTGGATCATTGATGTATCTAGTTAACACCATACCTGATTCATGCTATGCAGTGAATGTTCTTAGTCAAACCATGAGTCAGTCGAGACAGACTCACTAGATAGCACTAAATCATGTATTGAGATATATATGAGGCACAGTTGAATATGACCTAAGATATGCCTCCATTGTGAACTTGAGTTGTAGGATATGCCAATAAAAATTTAGTAGAGAATACAGTGGACCGGAAGAGAACATTCGGTTGTTTTTTTACTGTGAAGGTTGTCATGGTTTCCTAGTGCAGTAGGAAACAAATCTCTATGGACTTGAATACCACATAATCAGAGTATATATCAGTGAGTGTGCGAAGCAGTGTGGATTCATAAAATTCTGACAGATTTACTTGATTATGAGATGGATTCTATGATTATAACTAGAGTTGTGTGAAGCTCTTTGAGAAACTTGTGTTTCATGATAGATCGAAACACGTTGAGATAAAATATCATTTTCAGAGACATGATGCTGAGGAAAGTAGTACACATGTCATACCTTCCTACACATGAACAGATTCCAGACACCTTCACCAAACTGGCTTGGTGAAGAATACCTCTCTAGTTGAGAGGGAGTGTTGATGACTACAACCAAGACAAATTTTGAGTACTTTCGTGCGAGACTTGGCCTGATGGAGAATGCCTCCCTAACTCAGAGGGAGTGTTGATGATTACATCTCCGTGAGACATCCTCCAAGACACAAACCTGAGAGAGAGCCCTTGATATGGGTGTGTGGTTCCTATATGAGACAGAGATGGAATGTAGAGATGGCATCCTCCTTACAGAGAGTTGAGAAGAACTCCAGATGAGTCTCCTATGTAACACAGTGAGAAAGGAGATCTCCTGAGTTGGGTGTGCCTGTGGCTGAGCACAAGCTGAACATGTGAATTTCCAGGAGTTGGGTGCATCGTTATGAGATAGAGATGAAGACGTTGTATTAGCCTCCTCTGAGCATAGAGTTGAGATGATGAAATCCAAATGATTCTCCTGTGTAACACAGTGAGAAATGAGATATGCTGAGTTGGATGTTCATGTGGCTGAGCACAAAGTGAACATGTCAATTCCCATGATTTGGGTGCATCTTTATGAGAAAAAGATGAATATGATGTATTATCCTCCTCTGAGAAGAGAGTTAAGATGATGAAATCCAGATGACTCTCCTGTGTAATGCAGTGGGAAATAAGATCTATTGAGTGGACATGCATGTGGATGAGCACAAGTGAACGTGATCTTAGTGGTTGAGAACTAGTGAGTGTGGTTCTCCTGTGAGACGCAGTGAGATAGAGATATGGACATCCCTATGGATGTGCCCCTGGTGGTTGAGCACTAGTGGGTGTATGAGATCCCTTGCTATATTGTTCAAGAGTCATATTTTCATGTAACCCTAATTCTAATGTAAAGGGTACAGGTCGACCCCACCTTAAACTAATTGATAATTAATGTAAAATATAATTAATATGGTTATTATTAATTATATTGTGAGTTAGAGAGGTCAGCCCTGTTGTGCCAATAGACACTTATGTTGACAGGAAAAGTCTAATATAAGTAAAGTTAAATTACCCATTGAGGAATCATATCTTTTAGGTGTGTTTGGAAATTTCAACAAGTACATATTCTTGGGAAAAGTGTGCACCTCTTTTTGGCGCTAGTATTCTAGGGTTTGCAAGAACCCTCTTGTGTGCTATATTTTCTTGGTGGTGAAGATCTTTCTCTTGAAGAATATCA
Source organism: Picea sitchensis (assembly GCA_010110895.2). Classification (NCBI taxonomy): domain Eukaryota; kingdom Viridiplantae; phylum Streptophyta; class Pinopsida; order Pinales; family Pinaceae; genus Picea; species Picea sitchensis. The sequence goes on along the minus strand of SNQJ01S0058805.1, from coordinate 51,516 downwards.
AAAAGGATTGGATGGGTTTTCTTCCCTTGTTGAGAAGGGTTTCCAAGGATACTTCTTGTGTACTTATGCATGGTGTTTCTTCTTTTGATCTTGGTTGTTGCAAAAAAATTGTTTATGGTTTAAGTTAAATGATAAAATGGAATGAACTTCATGCTTAAACCTTGCATATTGAAAAATAAACACTTTGTTGTTCAGGTATCTGCAACTCAAACGCATGTAAAAAATATTCTATGTCAGTCAAAACATCATACTTGGGTGAGTCACATAGCTCTATTCCAATCCAGCGCAATAATTGAGTAATGCAGGCACATCGTTTGGTGCATACTTCATGCATCCTCTACTTTAAATGTCCCATACATTCCTCTAAGTCCAACTCACATGAGCTAATGCTTCTCCAACTTAGTGCACCATGTGCAGTGGGGTTAACATAGTCATCCATTAATGCAATCATACTATACAAGTTGTCAATTTTGTTCCCTCTCGCAGGCTCTATGTACCTCGTTCCTTCTATCGAATCCAATGGTGTGGTAAATTTTAAGTCTCCTACCTCAAATACCATTTCCCTCCTCTTCAAATTAATAATTGTCTAATTTTCAAAGGCCCATTCTACTCCCATTAGTGTTGGATATGGCTGACTATCATCCACAATTTATATATTCATAAGTATCCCTATCAATTGGCCAATTGCTACTATCTTGTGTTGGTTTTCCAATCTTAACTAGATGGGAGACCAGATTAACTTGGGTTTCCCCACCATTTCCCATGTTTGCTTCTATAACAAATTTACAATGGAACCCAGTTGAAATATTGTAACTACAAAGAGTATTCTATTTATTTATTGAGTCATTATTAATTAGATCAATCCCCTTTTGTGGATTGATAATATTAGGAATTATAATTGACCAAATCCCCTTTTGAGGATTGGTCCAACCCTAATTGTATTATGCAAATTAAGAATTCAGCCCCCAGGCCTAATTACAGTGGTTTTAACCACTAAGACAACTCGGCCCTGCCCAATGAAGAGACACCTTTCCAGCACCTGCCAGTTAGTATAAATAAAGGATGCAAGCACCTCATTTGCTCACTCACTCATTCACTTATCAAATGTGCAAGTTTGGTAGCTGTAATTGGGAGAAGAAGGAATAGAGAGGCGCATTGCTTAGTCTTGGATATTCTCTAGTGTTTTGGTTTATTGTATTGGCATTGTATTGGATATCTATATTAAAGAAGTTTTTTGGGGTTTTCTCCCCCATGAGGGTTTCCCAGGATAAATGTTGTGTATCTTGTGATTGTGTTTCTCTCAGTGATCCTACCTATGAAATTGTTATCTAGTAAATTGAAAAGAAACCTAATAATAGCTCAAAAATTAACATGGGATCAGAGCTAAGATGAAGAGAGCACCTTTCATTGGATAAGAAAAAATGGCATTGTTGCCGTACAAGAAAATTACGACTTTTTGTTGGAGAGGAAATTTTTCCTAAAAACCATATAGAAAAGTGTGCCCAACCCTAGTGAATCTTTTGGCATCTTGAGTGCACCTTCTCACTAGACAGAGCCTCCAGAAAGGAAAACCCTAGTTTTTGACTAGTACCAGAAAACCAAAAAACCAGAAAAACCAGGAAACCAGATTTAGTACCAGTCCAGATTTCTGCAATCTCAGTTTCAAGGGGTAAAATTTGTATTTTCGTAAATCTGACTGCACCAGCTTACTCACCTTAGCTCAACGCATTTATCCCCTATATCAGAATTTCAAAATTTGAAGTTTGAAAAATTAGGGTTTTCTCATAAAACCCTAAGTTACAATTAAAGTACCAGTTGCAGTACAAGTTGCAGTTACAGCTGCAATTCTAGTTGCAGTGAAAGATTTTGTAAAGTGTTGGCCAACCTTAAATTTGAAACACCTATGAAGTTTTGGAGGTTTGTTACCTATCACTGTTGCTACCAGATGGTACCACCACCCGTCGATACTATCAGAGGTATGCACTTACATATGTTTCAACTATATTATTCTAAGGGGTAATTGCAGGAGAAAGGATCTCCTATCATAGATCCAGAAGGATCTCAGATCCAACATACTCAAAAGACTAATGTACCTCGGGTTTTATTATTTTTATATGCATCTATTTGTTATGACATTATTTTGACCTTATGAAGATCTAGGTGGTATGTTGAAATCATACTAACCATTGGTCAAAATTATCAAGGCTGATTAAAGTTGACTTTATGGAGCTTATTCTCTAACTTATATTTCTGTCAAGATAACATATTGTCTTAGTACATAAGACAGTTTGAAGAAAACACTTGTCATCTTGAGTGAAGGAGACTTGAAAGAAAATCGGCATACTCATTCTTGAGGACAAAACTCCAGGTTCCAGGTTTGATTGATTAAGTTGATAAGATTCAAAGTTGCATATGACAAGTTGATAACTACCCCTTACAAGTAAACACTATAGTTGAGGTAGCAGTCTTTGAAAAGTATTATACTTGGTAGTATGTGAGCATATTGAGATAAATGCTTAGTGTAATAATTTACCAGATACAACTAACATCTCCTCTAGGAGAAACTTCTTGCGTTGGTTCCAGGATACCATGGATGAATGTTTGATCACAACACTAGAAGAGTGTTGATCTCATTTCGTATTGCATTTCTTACTTTCGATCTTTGTTTCAGATAGGTCACAAGTTGTAGCTCTAAAGGAGCTACTGTGATGACTATTTGTGCTATTTTTTTATTTACTATTATCAAAAGAGTATTATTCTTGCTTGTTGTTTTGTTAACCTTGTTTCAAGTCAAAGGTGATAACCTTGAGGAAGCTATAGTGCCTGTTAGAGAAGGAAATATATTAGATGAGACATGAAGCAGACTACCCAAGTCGTGTATATGACGGTATACATCCATGTACCAAAGAAGATGAAGAAGAATATATTTTTGAGATCCAGAGTATCTCATATGGAGATTGTTTGTAAGGAGAAGAAGGCTACAAAGATGACCAAATGTTAGAACAAGAACTCACAAAAGACTTGGTAAAAGGATAATGAATCCACCTTGATGGGAAGCAGAACTCGTTTAAATTCTGACTCAACCTTTCATATTTAAACTTGGTATTCAACACCAAGTATACCCCATAAGAGATGATGAAGTCCTTGTATGCGCAAAAGAAATCGAGAGTGAGCCTGATCTCAGAAAGGATCAGATGAAGAGACAACCTTCAGGACTGGGAGACAGATGCCATGAGAAGACTATATTGTAGCTTCAGAAACTTCTAGGAGATATGAAATCTCCTAGAAAGATTCCCTTGTTTCAATGACAGAGAAGGAAGCCAGTCAGAAAGATTAGGATACGTATTTTTTCGTCAGACTAGAAGAGAAGTCAGTATTGACTTCAAAGATTGATCTAACAGATCAATCATGTTGCGGATGTACAAATCATGTTGTGTGTCAAGAGGATTCTCCTAGAAAGAGGGAGAAGACTATGACGAGACACTTACTCCAGTAATTGAAGAAATAGTTCCAGTGTTCATGAAGACAACCAGAACAATCATGATTCATATATAGTATGAGATGCAGGGGGAGAAATCCCCATATTTAAAATTGAGTGGCAGTTGGTGCAGTACATTAGTTAGGTCATGGATACTGTTAGCGTCGGAAGTCACTCCTAGATTGCTTACAGGAGCAGAGCCCAACACCCATCAGTTTTATGTCACGATAGTTTTTAATGGATGATCAGATGGGTAGAGACTCAGGGAAATATCATTCTAACTCAGGGACTGGGTCTGGCATGTAAGGAACAAAGGAGGTCTTGATCTAACTTCATCCAGTGGGTTGATTAAAAGATGAGCAGGTGGAAGACTTGGTAAGAAAGGTGAACAAATGACTTTAGGCAACAGGCTTCCAGTGGTTTGTAGAGGAAAGACTCTGAATGAAAGATCCTCTTGGTTCAGGGTCTCAAGAAACTGAATAGGGGACTTGACTGGATCCTCCAATTCCAAGTCACTCAGCGCTGGGAAAATCACAAGAACTGATTAGAAACAACGTAACTGCTACAGTGATCCAATCCAACATCATCCTATGATAGCTACAACTTGACTGGACCCTCCAATTCCGAGTTGTTCTAACACAGTATAACAAAGACGTAAAAGAAACCGGCATTCATAAGGCAAGAAGTCTCAAAATTCCATACATAACCAGAGTATCAGTGCTTCATTAAAGATTTACAACCGGGAGCTATGCTCAACCATCCCTCGATACAAAAATGGCGAAAAGCCTACATATACTCAAAACAACAACAGCAACAGAATCGAGACGTTGCATTAAAAACTTTGCATCTGCATGGATTCTGACAATCTGCACCTGCAATCTCTGAATGATCGTGCAACTTATGGCAGACGCAATCGAACTCCTGACAGTTCCGTAGGCGAATCGACGTGCCTTTAATTCATCGCCGGACTTTCCCATTATGGCGAAGGTGATGTCGAACCACCACCAACCACTTCAATGACTGCTTCATTGGGATNTGCAACTTATGGCAGACGCAATCGAACTCCTGACAGTTCCGTAGGCGAATCGACGTGCCTTTAATTCATCGCCGGACTTTCCCATTATGGCGAAGGTGATGTCGAACCACCACCAACCACTTCAATGACTGCTTCATTGGGATTGAGGATGGTCCGGCCAACTCGGCACCTTTGGGGACGTGGAAGACCCTTCGCGTTGCCACCTGGATTAGCTGAATGGCCTGATGAATAGGCGTGGAGGCCAGCGCGAAGGATGGGGTGCATAACGGGAGTGGTGGCGCCAACCTATGAGGGTGAGATATGAAGTGATGAGGTGTGAGAGAGGTTACAGGGGAAGACATATGGTGGAAGGAAATAAGCGGAGGGGGCAGGAGATGATATATAATGGGCACATCTTTAGTGGGAGGCTGACGTGGAAGGGAGTAAGCCTCATCGCACAGTTAGGTGGAGGAGAGATGGCAAGATGACACGACAAGAAAGGGGGCCCCCACGTTGATTAAACACAGAAAGGTAGAGGATGTCCGGATTTCCTGTGCATCGTTGATCCGGGCACTCTTGATCACAGTCGTCGGAGAGATGCATCCTCAATTCCAGACCCCCCCCCCTCCGCTTAAAGGTAGAAAGGCGGGGGGGTCCAGAATCACCCTGCGCGTCGTTGATCCGGGCGCTTCGATCGTAGTCGTTGAAGAGATGCATCCTCAATTCCAGACCCCCCCCCTCCGCTTAAAGGTAGAAAGACAGGGGGCTCAAAATCCTATGTGCGTCGTTGATCCGGGCAGGCGAATCTCTGTCGTCCAAGATTGCTTGCCACTTAATCACAAGCGCACTTTCCATCCGAACTTAGGGCAAGTGGGTTTTTAGCCCATTCTTTCGCTTTTTACCCCCTTTACAAGAAATGTCGCTAACAGATACATGACTACAATACATGATAGAGTTACCTCCATGAAAGAAGAAGAGCTACCTTCAGTATCAATTATTGAGACACTCTCAGTTTCAGATGAAGTTGTTGCCATGATGGAGTAGAGGAGTTACTCTTGGATTTCAGAAGTCACAGTGAGAATGGAGAAACCATTCTCATCTTTAGAGAAGTTGTAGGTGTAGAGTCCTAGTTCCAGAACGAACGGTTGCATAAAGAGGAGAGGACATACTCTCAGACAGTGTGACAGACAATGCTTTGCAGAGAGCACATGGAGTTAGCACATGATTTTGCAGATTGAGTTACAGTTGAGAAAGTGTACTAGATTGGTACAATGTAATGTGAAAATTTGGTTTGAAGTTGAAGATGGAAAGACTCGGCTCTATATAGGTTGAAGCAAGCTCCTAGAGCTTGATATGGAAAAAATTGGCAGTTTCCAAACGAGCTTGGGATTTACCAAGAGTAAAGTTGATTCTAACCTTTGCCTCAAGGTTAGGAATGATGAGCCAGTGATGTTGCTACTATATGAAGATGATGTATTCTTGAAAAGATGAATAAAATCTCATCTCAGATTGCAGAACAAGCTCGCTACATATTTTGATGAAAGACCCGATGCATTATTACTTAGATCTTGAAGTTTGGCAGATCCTAGAGAAGATCTTCCTTAACCAAGGGAAGTATGCAGTTGAAATACTGAAGAGGTTTGATATGTTGGAATGTAAATCTATGAACACACCCATGGAAACAAAGTTGAAGCTCCTGGATGATACTTCATCAGAGTTGGTTGATGCTATGTTGTACAATCAGATTGTTGGTTTGGTGATGTATCTAACAAATACTAGTCCAGATATATGTTTTTCCTTGTGTTAGTATCTGGTAGAACCCAAAGGTGTTCACCTGATGATGAAAAACATGTGATGAGATACCTTAAGGGTACATTGGATTTTAGTCTCTGCTATACTAGAGATCATGAATTTAGATTGTATGGATATACTAATTCAGTTTGAGCTAGAAGTGTTTCTGATAGAAAGAGCACTTCGGGATGTTATTTCAGTCTAGGGTCAGCCATGACTTCATGGAAGAGTAGGAAGCAACCCAATATTTATCCCAACACGAAAGAAGCGACATATATTACAATATGTTCCACCAGTTGTGAACCCATATGTCTTCGAATGTTGTTCAGAGATCTATTTGATCTGGAGATGGAAGCCACCGTGATCCTATGTGATAACCAGAGTTGTATAAAAATGATGTGTTCCATGATGAGTCAAAGCACAAAGAGATTTGGTATCACTTCATTCATGATATGATGCAGAGAGGAGATATAAAGCTCCAATATGTTGGCACAGATGAACATGTTGCATATGTGTTGACCAAGCCTCTGTCTCGTGTAAATTTTGAGCACTTTCGAGACAAGCTTGGTATAGTCTGAAAAGACCTCCCTCGAAACGGGAAGTAGTGTTGATGATACTATGGTATCCTGACCAATAGTGGGTAGCTCAGTTAGGATTTTATATCCTAGGGGACTGATCATCCCTAGACAGATCCCAAATGTTCGCAAGGACGGGTTGTCAGAGTACTTGTGCATGTATATGCTAGCTTTGGTCAGTAGTGGTAGCTCCGTTAGGATTTAATATCCTAGGAAATCTTTTGATTCCTAGGCATATCCTTTGGATCTGTCAGAGTACCACAAGATGTTGATGCCATCCTTGTGCTGAATATTTATAGCTTCGTGTTGATGTTGTTGTGATCCCAGCCTCGTGCTGAAGATTTCCAGCTTCATGTTGATGTTGTTGAGATGCCAACTTCTTGCTGAATATTTCCAGCTTTGTGTTGATGTTTTTGAGATACCAACTTCATGTTGAAGATTTCGAGCTTTGTGCTAATGTTGTTGAGATGCCAGCCTCTTGTTGAAGATTTCCATCTTCGTGCTGATGTTGTTGTGGTGCCAGCCTCGTGCTGAATATTTCCAGCTTCATGCTAATGTTTTTGAGCTGCCATCTTCTTGTTGAATATTTCCAGCTTCGTGTTGATATTGTAGAGATGTCAACTTCATACTGAAGATTTCCAGCCTAGTGCCGATGTTGATGATGCTCCAGCCTTCGTGTTGTGATATTGTTGTTGTTGATGTTGTATCAGCCTTGTGTTGTTATTGATGATGATGATGTAGTAGTGTTATACTAAGTCATGTTGATGCAGATGATGATGATGCCACTTTAGCTTCGTGTTGAAGATGATGATGATGTTATTTCAGATTTAATGTTGAAGATAATGATGTTACTTTAGCCTCATGCTAAAGATGTTGATGATATTACTTTAGCCTCCTAATAAAGAAGATGATGATGTTACTTTAGCCTCACACTAAAGATGATGATGATGTTACTTTAGCCTCATGCTGATGAGGATTATGATGTTACTCTATCTCCATGCTGTAAACGATGATGATGAGAAAAACTTTCGTTGATTTATAAATATGTCAGTCAGTGTTCCAGATGTTGTTGATATTGTTTTCCTCTCTCTCTCTCCTGATGTTGTAGAATACTCTTCTTTTTAAGGGGGAGTGTTGAAATATTGTAACGGAAAAGAGTATTATATTTATTTATTGAGTCATTATTCATTAGACCAATCCCCTTTTGTGGATTGATCATGTCGAGCATTGTAATTGACCAAATCCCCTTTTGAGGATTGGTCAAACCCTAATTGTATTATGAAAATTAAGAAGTCGGCCCCCATGCCTAATTAAAGTGGTTTTAAACACTAAGAAGACAAGTCGGCCCTACCCAGTGAAGAGACACCTTTCTAGTGCCTGCCAGTTAGTATAAATAAAGGAAGCCAACGCCTCATTTTCTCACTCACTCATTCACTCATCAAGTGCGCAAGTTTGGTAGCTACAGTTGGGAGAAGAAGGAAGAGAGAGGTGCATTCCTCAGTGTTGGATATTCTCTAGTGTTTTGGTTTATTGTCTTGGCATTGTATTGTCTATCTATATTAAGGAAGTTTTGCTGGGTTTTCTCCCCCATGAGGGTTCCCCAGGATAAATGGTGTGTATCTTGTGATTGTGTTTCTCTAAGTGATCCTATGCTATTGTTATCTAGTAAATTGAAAAGAAACCTAATAATAGCTCAAAACTTAACAAACCCAAGTCTAAAATAACATTGTCCACATCATATTCCCCAATCTATGCACTTAGTCTGAACTCTTCATTGGTCTTGTTTTGTATAGTACCTGATTCACTACCTTTTGTGTTGTAGGAATTTCCCTTTCTTGTGCACAATGATCAATCATTTCACCTAATGCATTCAACGCAGCTTCATCTTTCATCAATTCTATGCAACTTCTTATCAAATATCTTAGACTACTTACCTTCTCAAATGGATTTCATGGTATAGTACGATGACATACCCGAGGCATGTCGACCATAGGAGGTGTAGACGATATTGATGCTACCCAATCAAGTCCTAATATATATTTTCGTGTCCTTTGATATGTCTCATTTTCTAGCTGAGGGTCAAATGTTGGCATAGGTCTTGTTGATTTCCTCACCCATTTCTCAACCTTCCTCCCTTAATTTGTCGCATCATCCCCTATTCTAGATCCCTTGTGTGTAACAACTGCTCTTCTAGGTCCTTCATTGTGTTTCCCAGTTGATATCTTTTATACGTTATGATTTGGGTTCTAGTTCTGATTCCCTCTTTCCTGCCACTTCGCAAGTAGTTAAGGACAATATTTTGTCGCATGATCCAATGCTCTACAATATGTGCAGGTTGTTCAAGAATTTGAGTAGTCACAAGCTAAGTGCCTTGGTTGATTACAATTGTAGCATATTATTGGTCCTCTACCTCCTCTACCAAAAATTCCTCCGCCTCAACCTTTGTCAAACCCTCCTTGGTTCCTTGGATTAAAGCCTCTCTGATTATTATATTGTGGACCAGCTCCTTCTGTCACAACATTCTCCTCCTGAATCCTATACATATCTGAAGTGTGTTCTCTCATCAAATTCAATGCGCGGAAATCCTTCTCTTCGTTCCTAAGTGACTTGCAAAATTTACAAAATAAATTCCTTGGTGTACTCTGGTATTTCTATAGCAATGGACAATTAGGTGGATGATGGCCCCATTTTTTACATATTTCACAGTACCCTCCCAGTAATGGAATCGGTTCTCCAGTCACCAAATACTGTGAAAAAGCAGGGCATTCGTCCTTATGGTGGCCTTCAGTCCTACACTTGGTACACCAGACCTGTTCTCGCTTCTCCTTCCCTTTTGTAAGATTTGATAATTGAATGGTCAAGGAAGCTAACTGTGTCTAGACTTGCACCATCCCCCCACTGTCTCCTATGGAAGATGCTTCCAACTTCATTGTGTTGATATTATGGTAGTTGCGCGAGGTATTTACCTCCACATGTAAACCTAAGGAGAATAGAATATTCCAAGAAGCAAGAAGAAACCCTAATGAGTTGGCTAATAACCCTAGAAGACAAGTCAGCTCAAGAGGATAACTTGTATTAGGTTATTAGCCTCCAAGAGAAGAAGTTGGCTAGAAGAAATATTATATACTAAAGAATTAGTACCCAGAATCAGAAGTCAGCATTGGAAGTCTATTAGATTTAGTATAAATACAGGAGGCTAGTCTTCATTCTGGCCAGTATTCTCAGAACTGCAGAGCACACTTGTGCGCACTACAGTTGGGCAATTTTGTGCACAAGTCTGGAGGAGAGTTGTTGTTGCAGTTGTTGCAACTAGCAGATTTCGTTTTGGATTGGACTATCTCTTGATTATGGTTTGGAATATCTGATCAGCTCTTGTTTGGTGTGTTATCCTTGAGGAAAGGTGTGCTACCCTTTGTTTAGCTATCTAGCCTAGGGTTTGCTTCCAGAGTCATTCTCTGTCAAGGTTAAGGTGCTCAGAGGGTGGCTTCGGCCTATGGTTGGGTGACAATAGTGATATTGTCGATGGTAAAATGATCACATCCATTATATTCTAATAGATTATGGGACCACACCTCCTTCATTCAGTCTAACCACTGGAAGGGAGCATATCCATAAGGATACTAAGCTCGTTAAAGAACTGTCGCTAGGGTTTCTAGCAGGAGTAGTCACCAAAGCACTGTCGCTAGGGTTACTTGCAGGTGCAGTTGCAGAAACCCTAACCATATCGTTGAGGCACCCTAAGTGAAGGGATTGACCTAATTTCCAGATAGACCAGTGTGCCCTAGCCTAGCGCATCTCTTGGTACTCTCAGCAAGCCAAGATGTCAAGTTTGAGTTTTTGGTCAAATCTAGGGTTGACCAAGTCAAAGAAGCCATGACCTACTCTATGAAGTCAAAAAACAAGTTAGATGTAGCTTCTAACTTCAGAGCGTGGAAGAAAAGGATTGAACTCATCATTTCCAAGAATAAGGTGTTGGATATCGTGAAAGGAAATATCATGGAACCAGAGTTTGAAGAAGGAAAAGAGAAGGAACTGCAGAACGTTGTAGTTATGGAAAAGTTCAAAGACAGTGACATCAATGCCATGAGTATCATAGTGGACTCTATAAAAGACCACTTGATACCCTACATCTCCCATCTTGACTCATCAAAGAAGATGTATGATGCCTTAACAAACCTCTTCTCAATCAGAAACATTGGACAAGTAATGAGTCTGAAGAATGAACTCCGTGACATGAAGATGAATGATGATGAAAACGTAACATCATACTTTGTGAGGATATCTCAGTTAAGGGATCAACTACAAGCTATTGAAGAAATCATATCAGAGAAGGAACCGGTAAACATAGTACTCAATGGTCTTCCCAAGACATGGGATGCATTTGCCGCAAGTATGAACACAAGGAAGGAGTATCCTACATTTGAAGAACTTTGGACTTGTTGTTCTCAAGACGAATCAAGGCTCAGTGAAAAAGAGAACCCTCAAAATAAATACGATGATCAAGCCTTCACAACAAGATTCCAGAATTCCAGGAACAAAAGGAAGTTTGGAAAGAAGCCAAATCTAGAGAAAGATATGTCAGAAATACAATGCTTCAACTGTCAAAAAAATGGTCACTACAAGAATTATTGTCCCAAGCTAAAGAAAAGGAAGGAGACACATGAAGCATCAGTTGTTGAAGAAAAGGAATCTTCAAAGAACACTAAGCAGGATGAAACAGACTTCTTCCTCTAAAGACAAGGTAAAAATACTCTTCTTAGTTCTTGTACATATCTTGTTTGCATAATCTTTGTACATATCTTGTATATCTATCTCTTAGAAGATAATATGTTCCAAGAAGAACTATACCTATAAGATAAGGATTTATATCATCATGACTACAAGTCAGACAATACACATGAAAGAATGAAGTACATCAAACAAACCATGTGGAAGCTATTACAAGATAAGCCGAAATCAGAATCAATCTTGAAGAAACTTAGAAGAAGCAAAGACAGAAAGAAGTCAGCAATCAAGAGGAAATTGGAGAAAGACTTGTGACACTTTGCAGAAGACAAAAAGGATGCAGACGGAAGCGTGGACTCTGTTAGATGGAGGGAGTCAATTATATATTTCCAAAAGAAAAACATGCACTCATACATGAAGCAAGGATTAGGAGGGAGCTAATCCTATGATCCATTGAAGATGATGAAGTATATATCCATGGTAGCAGCCATG
>SNQJ01S0058805.1:14813-39430 GCA_010110895.2 Picea sitchensis | reverse complement strand
ATGTACCATATACATCGATTTCCCATTATGGTTAACATGGGGAATGGTCTAGGGTAGTCTCTCTTCTTGAGGGTTACTCAAGAAGACTGGCCCACCTCGTCGGACAACGATTTCACATTGTGGTTAACATGGGGAATGGTCCATCTTGGAGGTTGGTGCAGGACAGTCATTTCCTTTGGAAATGGTCCGGACAGTCATTCCTTAGGGAAGATTCATTCTCTCCAGGTTGCACTTTTTTTAGTGTTGGAGGAATGGCTTAGGGTGGGGAATGGTCTAGGTTCAGCAATCAAGGACAAACATTCGTTAGGGAAGACTCATTCTCTCCAGGTTACACTTTGTCTAGTGTCGGAGGAATGGCCCAGGGTGGGGAATGGTCCAGGCTCAGAAATCAGGACAGTTATTCTTCCTTGCTTGAGAAGAATAGTCTAGATAGTCATCAATGATGTTTGACCTTCTAAGGGCATATGCTCTCCCAAGATCTCACAGATGTGAGTGGAAGAATGGACCAGATGATTCAGTTTATATCATAACATTGTTTCTGTGCAGGTTGATATTAGATGATTGTTATGAAGACTGTATGTCTCTAGACAAAAGATGTATACTATTGTGGTGGATGTGTTCCACTATTTGTGACTATATGTCATTGATCAAGTACCTGTTTGCTACTTGTTGCGGTAGTGTACCACTAGATTGTAGTTGTGTACTACTATGGATAGACATAATTGCGTTCTATTGAATGATATTGTTCCAAGGACTATCAGCAGTGTTGAAAATGATTATCAACTAGATGGATGATCAATCGACAAAGATTTCCCAGATGAAAAATGGTTCAAGACATTTATTCTTCTAGGACATATGTCCAGATTAGAAGAATGGCTCTTGTGTCACTCTATGGTGTGAGTGACTTATCCAACATCATGTCTAATTACTCAGATGGAGTATGGTTTTGAGAGATGATGCAGTTGATGACACTGATGGTGATGATGGTGCTCATGATCTATTCATGAGATAGTCTATACAACTATGTTGATGCTACCAGGTGAATGGTATGTTTGTGCTCAAGACCATTACCTGTAATACCTTCCTAGCTAGGAGGGAGTGTTGATATTATGGTAGTTGTGGGAGGTATTTACCTCCACGTGTAAACCTATCGAGAATAGAATATTCCAGGAAGCAAGAAGAAACCCTAATGAGTTGGCTAATAACCCTAGAAGACAAGTCATATCAAGAGGATAACTTGTATTAGGTTATTAGCCTCCAAGAGAAGAAGTCAGCTAGAAGAAATATTATATACCAAAGAATTAGTACCCAGAATGAGAACTCGGCCCTGGCAGTCTGCCAGATTTAGTATAAATACAGGAAGCCAGTCTTCATTCTGGCCAGTATTCTCAGAACTACAGAGCACACTTGTGCGCACTGCAGTTGGGCAGTTTTGTGTGCAAGTATGGAGGAGAGTTGTTGTTGCAGTTGTTGCAACTAGCAGATTTCATTTTGGCTTGGACTATCTCTTGATTATGGTTTGGACTATCTGATCAGCTCTTGTTTAGTGCGCTATCCTTGGGGAAAGGTGTGCTACCCTTTGTTTGGCTATCTAGCCTAGGGTTTTCTTCTGGAGTAATTCTCTATCAAGGTTAAGGTGCTCGGAGGGTGGCTTCGGCCTATGGTTGGGTGACAATAGTGATATTGTCGATGGTAAAACGAGCACATCCATTATATTCTAACACATTGCAATCTCCAAAGCTTTAGGCTGTGACACGACCTTATTTTGTATCAACGGGTAGCGAATGTGTGGAAATAGTCTTGCAATAAACCATTCTATGTGTTGTTGATTAGGAATCTAGAATGTCAACCTACCCATCACATTTTTAAATATTTGATCATAGTCCCAAACTGATTCAATCTGCACCTATTTGATTTCCTTCAACTCTGTAACGTACTATGTCTCAGATTTTGGCTTCTTGAACTCTTTCAACAATGCTTGTCTAATTTCTGCTAAAGTCCACGCTTGTCTTGTAGGTGTAGTACTCTGCAATTTCATATACCAGACCAATGCACAGCCTCTAAATGTTGTTTCCAATTGTGCAATCTTGGTAGCCTCAACTTCGACATTCTTCGCAGCCCATATTGTCTCACATACAAACAGAGGTTGTTTTGGGTCCTTTGACCCAAATCCATGGAACTCAGGCAGTCTCAATGTGTTGTCAAACCCTACCATGTTGGTTTGTGTAGTACCTCCCCCTAGTGATGTTGGTTGACTCTGACTCGATGCATTGCTTCCACTGCTCTTGCTATTACTGTTATGACTTATTTTTCTAACTATAATTGCTTTTGACAAATCCTCAATTGTTATCTCAGATCTCGATGATGCACACGGGGTCGTGGAATCGACACAAGATCCAACCTAAGTAGGACTTAATGGTTCTTCTATTATAGGACTAAACTGAGAATCCTCTTACTCTCCTTCTATGTGCAGTATTTCTACGATCTTGACTATTGCACAGGGTTCTCTCCACTCATACTCACTGTGCAACTCTCCTTTCTCAACCCTAGTCTTCAACTTCTTGTACCTTCTTCCATTGCGTAGTACTCCAAATTCGTCTTCCTCTTCTGATATACCTTCCTTGTTTCTATGAATCCTCATACCCTCCCTTCCTTAATCATTTATTTCTTCCTTCCTTCCTTGTTCATCTATTTCCTCTTTCTTTCCTACCTTCATAACTTTCCCTAGTCAGGCCCCAGTTCTCCTATGTGTATGAAACCCCTTAGCAGTCAGATTCCATCGTCATCACACATTTTTTGCACAATAACATCTTTATCCAATTATCCAATGCTTTCATAAACATTCTGCGTAGAACCTTAAAGAAATCCCTCTCTACAACACTATATGACTGAGTACAATCTACTACAAATTTTGTAATATAACCCCCCAGTATGTTGTTCAACCAGAAATCAATTGTGCGAGAAGTCTTATTACTTATAGAATTCAATTGTCTTACCAACTCATGAGTCCAATTCCTTGGCGTTGCAGTGCAGTATCTCCCAGTATTCTCCACTAACCTTTCTAACCATTCAGTAAAAATAATTGGAAATTCACCAAAGAAAGTCCCATGCAACTCTATAAGCACATATCGTTGCAACCATTATTCATCGCTCATCCAAGGGATTTCTATTCTCTTTCCAGGAAAATTCTCATTCCTTCCTTTCCAACCATTCAACGATCTCTTTCTTAGTTGGCCTCCAAAATATTCCCTCAATTACATATTCTAGGTCCCAGCAACAGAACCATTTGTTGGCGCATGGTTGTAAGACCCTAGGTTCAGTTTACTCAACCAACAAAACCCTTCATATAACGGCCCTTTCGGCATTGTTGGGGTCCTATAATCATATCAAATTGATTCTTCAGTTGCTTCTTTGGTGTTGCTCCCGTGATGACGACATATGGCTTACAGGGCTCGGTTGATTCCATTTCCCACTCCATCCATTTTTCTCGATCCTCCATCACCCTGTTGCATCCTTCATCCATCGTTGCGTCTGTCAGTCCCTCACCCTTCACTTCATCACGCCCATCACTCATTCATGCATAAACCAAACTTAGGATAAACAAAAAACGTTAGATTAATAAAATTAGGTTAGTCTTGTTAATAATTGATTAATTATTAATTAATTAAAATTTAGTAATTTAGTTAATTGTTTAAAGTTAGTAATTAGGTTAGTGTTTGATTAATTTAAATTAATTAAAAAATAAAACAAAATTATAAAAGATATTAAAAACATATATAATTAACCACGTATATTAAAAACATATGTAACAAAATATAATAAAAATAAAACAAATAAAAACAAACACATAAAACATATAAAAGAAAAACAATACAATAAAAAATTAAAATCAAAACACATATAACAAAAATAAAACAATAAAAAAACATATATAAAATAAAACATAGAATATAATAAAACCAAATTAAAATAAACTAAAACAAAACAAAACATAAAACAAAAAATTAAAAATTAAACAACAAAATACAAACTATCCTCAAGTCTAAACACTCACCACTCCCCGTACAACTCGGAACCCCCCCTTCTCACGTCCCATCAACTCCAGGGGTCCCAGTTGGTGGTATTGGGAAGGATAGGTGTCACCTCCTGGTGAACTCGGACCCCCCTCCCAATATCACTTACCACCTTAGGGGGGTCCGATCAAAACCGCCCTTCCGAAAAATGAAAAAATCATGTTTTTGCCAGTTCAACCAGTCTTTTTCCGAGGATGACTCTGGGCAAACGGAGACGGATTTTAAAAAACCGAGAGGTTTTTGTTCATAATGGGCTGAAGAAAAAAAACCTCTTTCATATTTTTCACAAGTGCCACCATTTGGGAGAATCAAAGCCATATTTCATCCCCTTTTTTCAGGTTTCCGGATTTTCCTGTTTCAGTGCTGATTTTGCGGGAGCTATTTCGGCGAGTTGGAGATGAAATTGGAGAAACCAAAGGAGTTTTTTTCTCCAAACAAACTTATATACAATAACCTCCTACATTTTTTGCACAGGTTTCACCGATTGGGAGAAACAAATGTCTAAGCATACCCCTATTTTCAGCAGATTTGGCAATATTTTCAGTTCCAGATTTTTGGGGATTTATTGTTATTTTGGGCCGAGGTGGTTGAATTCGACCTCCTAAGCCTGGGGAGAGTCTATTTTATATATTAATGAGTCAAATGTACAGGGGAGGGGTGTTGGGAACCATGATTTGATTGGTATTAGAGCTCACAGAGCCTCCATGGATTCATATTTCAGTAATACAGTGCTATGTTGCAGGCTTCTTGTGACTAATTTGACTGGTGATGTGCATCCCTCTTTGTAAATTTGTTTTTTTTGTTATCACAATTAATTTCTACCTCTGAATTATTCCGAGAATATTAAGAGCAAAATTGGTTTTAATGTACCCTCTGTCTCTGGCTTGGTATAGTTTTTTATGTTTTCCACTAAAGATTAAACTCAGAATTCGCAGCGGCTCTGTGTTTAATTGGATTTATTAACCTGTTCCATCTCTCCCATTTCATTTAAATTAAAAGATCTAGTGAGTTGTCTACCTTTCCCTACACAGATTAGCCTGTTGACATGGATTTTTTATCATTCGTTGCGGTAACTCCATAGCCCATGGTTCCTCTTCTCTGGCCCTACCCAATTCTTAAAAACAAATCCTATTCTGCATAGCTAGCCTAAGATTGATACTCAAACAAATCTAAATCTGACAGAGAGATCCCTCTCTGAGTTTAGGAGGGCTAGATCCTAAGCTCAAAAGAAGTTTTGATGTTGCCTCTGTGACTGTCTCCACAGCCTTGGGCAAATTACAGAGTGCTAACATAATGGCGACCATATTGGGGAACTTTCTCCAACAGTGCACTTCAAGTTCCAGATCTGATCACTGATGGTGGACAGTGACCAGACACAAGAAGGTTGAAGTCTTTCACCTGGCGACTCCAATCAGCTCGAGACAGTGCCAACTCAAAGACTCCACTGGAGGAAGAACCTGAAGCATGACCAAGCAATCTGGAAAGAGAAGGTACTAGAGCCGAAATTGCATTCAAGACATCTTTTCTTTTATTTGTAATTATGTTCTATGTTATTCTAAACCTGATCAAAAGTACATTGTTGAATATTGCATTGACCACCTGCTAATTGATGAGCCTCAAGAGACTACGCCCCAAATTTTAGATCATGTACATACTCATACACTTGTAGAAAGCCCAGTGAGACATGAGACTCGTGATTTATCTCCTTCCATTGTTGAAATTCTAGTTAGCTATAAGCCCCTTGCTTTACCTCCTATACCTGTGAAAATCCCAGACCGATACAAGCCTCTAGATTTTCCTCCTATTCTCCATGACCTCCCTACCAATTACACCAATAATCTATCCAGATTTGATGGAGAAAATGTGAAGATCACTGTTGAAAAGCATATCCAAAGTCTTGAGGATTTTCTTGATATGTTTGAGGTAGAAGATGATGATGTTTGCATCAGAATGTTTGCCCTATCATTGCAAGGTAAAGTCAAAAATTGGTTTAAGAATCTTCCAGCTGCAAGCATTAGCAATTTCCATCAGTTTGCAAAAAAATTCCTAGATCGATGGGTGATCATGAGAAATGTCTTTCTCATCCTAGAAGAGTATGACCATTTGAAAAGACAACCAGGGGAGACAGTACATCAGTTTTTAGCAAGGTTCAATAAGGTATATCATGCAATGTCTGTTGATATAAGGCCACCCCCAAGATCAGCTCGCTTGCATTTCCCAGATGCCTTCGATCCTGAGATGGAATTTCAATTAAGAGAAAGAAACACTGCCACCCTTGAAGAAATGCAAAAGATTGCAGTTGATGTGGAAGCTAACTTGTTGAATAGAAAGGCAAAATTAGAAGCATTGATGAAAGACAAAATAGAAAAAGAACAGTCGATATCTTCAGAAATGAAATTAGACATTCTGACTAACACAGTCAATGAAGTGATGCATAATATTAGTAGGAGAGAGGAACCTGTTGTTCGAAAACCTTATGTTCCATTAATGCCAGAAAGGACAAAGATCAATTTCCCCAAGATTTTCCCAATTCAGCCTCAGTGTTCTGATCCACCCAATGATTACTTCATGTACTCAATCCATGACATAGCCAAAGATGAAGTTCAAAATCAGATGGTGATGAGAAAACTTCCTGAGATGATGTGCATGTTCGATGACCTTGCATATTTAGATGATTTTCCAGGATATGATCATCAGGGTGATGATTATGTGGTTGAGTTTGATGATGACTTCTCAGAGAAACCAACACTATCTTCATGGGAAGAAGTCCAATTACCAAAATGCCAAGATGACAATCAAACTCTGCACACTAATCAAGATTGCAAGGAGGAAAGTGCAGAAAATTTTCAAGAAAATGCAAACTGCCTGCCCCTGTGTTTTGCCTCACTCCTGAGGGAACATTTCAAGCAGGTTGTAAATAGAAAGAATGAGGAACGCTCTAATGCACTAGGTGAGGAGAGAAGGGGTGATATAGAAGTTGTTGCAGATTCAGAAGTGCAACCCTTGAGTCTTTGTGCAGGCCAAAATTCAGATGAAAACACAAAGCCCAAGACAAGTAATGAGTTGATCCATTTTGATTCCCTACCCTTATGTTTCAGTTCATTTCATACTTTGAAAGGGAATCTTGGTCAGATTCCGATTGAGGATCACAGTGTAAGCCATGAAATGCCAGCAGAACAAATTCCACAATCATCTAAAATATTTTATGACCCTATAGTTAATATGCTGGATAGATTGTGTTTTCAAAGTCAGTTTTCATTTACCCCCAATGATTTCAAAAATTGTTATGATATGGATATGATCAGACAGTCAGCTACAAGGGTGTGTTTAGCACAAGTATCATTTCAAAGCCCATCAGAAAAGTTGTAGCCATGTCAAGAAGTGCATGAGGATGCAAATAGCATAACTACAGTACCAAATCATGAGATTGAATTGGTTAAATTTGAACATCAGGAGATAGGTCATGTCTATTATGATCCTATAGTTGTCTACATGGAGGAGCTATTGTTTTCAGAATTCCCACTGATTCCCAAAGTTTCTGGAATTGTTCACAGTCTCAGAGCTCTGTGTTGTGAAGATCAAGATGGAAATCAATTCATGATGCCTATGCAAGTTTTATTTCTGATATTGATTGAAAACATTGAAAGAGCAAAGTTGTTAGAGCAGTTGCTCGACTTGCTGCACTGGCATTATTGTATCATTTAGAATAACAAAATTATCAGTAGTGTAGGGTAGGTAGCAGTTTTGAATAAGCTCAGTCATTTGAGCATCTTGTTCAGTATTGTATGGTTTCCAGTAGAGTTTGCAGTTGATAGTATCTAGTTCATTGTTCAGTCAAATTTGAGCTAATTCAAGATTGTAGCTGCAGTGACTCCATGGCCCAACGAATAAAGCACTGGTCTACATGTTCAGAGATCTGAGATTCTCGACACCTCCTGAAAGAGATTCCACACCAGGTGGAGCCTATGTTGGGGTCCTATAATCATAGCAACTTGATTCTTCAACTGCTTCTTTGGTGTTTCTCCCATGATAACGACATCTGGCTTACTGGGCTCAGTTGATTCCATTTCCCCTTCCATCCATTTCGTTCGATCCTCCATCACCCTGTTGCATCCTTCATCCACCGCTGCGTCTGTCAATCCCTCACCCTTCACTTCATCAAGCTCATCACTCATTCCTTCATAAACCAAACTTAGGATAAACAAAAAACGTTAGATTAATAAAATTAGTTTAGTCTGGTTAATAATTGATTAATTATTAATTAATTAAAAAATAGTAATTTAGTTAATTGTTTAAAGTTAGTAATTAGGTTAGTGTTTGATTAATTTAAATTAATTATAAAACAATTAAAAAATAAAACAAATAACATATAAAAAATAACACAAATAAACACAAACACTTAAAACATATAAAAGAAAAACAATACAATAAAAAATTAAAGTCAAAACACATATAACAAAAATAAAAAAATAAAAAAACATATATAAAATAAAACATAGAACACAATAAAACAAAATTAAAATAAACGAAAACAAAACAAAAAATTAAAAATTAAACAACAAAATACAAACTATCCTAAATTCTAAACACTCACCACTCCCGTACAACTCGGACCCCCCCCCCCCCCTCTCACGTCCCATCAACTCCAGGGGGTCCTAGTTGGTGGTATTGGGAGGGATAGGTGTCACCTCCTGGTGAACTCAGACTCCCCCTCCCAATACCACTTACCACCTCGGGGGGTTCCAACCAAAATCACTCTGCCTTCCAAAACCGCCCTTCCGAAAAATGAAAAAATCACGTTTTTGCCAGTTCGACCAGTGTTTTTCCGAGGATGATTCCGGGAAAACGGAGACGGATTTTAAAAAACCGAGAGGGGTTTTTGTTCATCACGGGCTGAAGAACAAAAACCTCTTTCATATTTTGCACAGGTGCCACCAGTTGGGAGAATCAAAGCCATATTCAACCCCTTTTTCAGGTTTCCGGATTTTCCTGTTTCGGTCTTGATTTTGCGGGAGCTGTTTCGGCGAGCTTGAGACGAAATTGGAGAAACCAAAGGAGGTTTTTGCTCCAGACAAACTCATATACAATAAACTCCTACATTTTTTGCATAGGTGTCACCAATAGGGAGAAACAAATGTCTGAGCGTACCCCTATTTTCAGCAGATTTGGCCAAATTTTCAGTTCCAGAAATTTTGGGGATTTGTTGCTATTTTGGCCGAGGTGGTTGAATTCGACCTCCTGAGCCTGGGAAGAGTCTTTTTTATATATTAATGAGTCAAATGTACAGGGGAGGGATGTTGGGAACCATGATTTGATTGGTATCAGAGTTCACAGAGCCTCCATGGATTCATATTTCAGTAATACAGTGCTATGCTGCAGGATTCTTGTGACTAATTTGATTGGTGATGTGCATCCCTCTTTGTAAATTTGTTTTTATGTTATCACAATTAATTTCTACCTCTGAATTATTCCGAGAAGATTAAGAGCAGAATTGGTTTTAATGTACCCTCTGTCTCTAGCTTGGTATAGTTTTTTATGTTTTCCACTGAAGATTAAACTCAAAATTCTCAGTTGCTCTGTGTTTAATTGGATTTCTTAACCTGTTCCATCTCTCCCATTTCATTTAAATTAAAATATTCAGTGAGTTGTCTACCTTGCCCTGCAAAGATTAGCCTATTGACATGGATTTTTTATCATTCGTTGCGGTGACTCCATAGCCCATGGTTCCTCTTCTCTGCCCCTACCCAATTCTTAAAAACAAATCCTATTCTGCATAGATAGCCTAAGATCCATACTCAAACAAATCTAAATCTGACAGAGAGATCCCTCTCTGAGTTTAGGAGGGCTAGAACCTAAGCTCCAAAGCGGTTTTGATGTTGCCTTTGCGACTGCCTCCACAGCCTTGGGAAAATTACAGAGTGCTAACAGGCATCACCTGCATGTAAATGAAGTCTCACCCGAGGTATCTATTGGCATTGCAGGAACCAAGTTTCTACAAGGATGAGGGGATGTGAGGTCAACATGTTCATTGATACTTATATACCCTGTGTGTAATATTTGGTGTCTCTTATCCCTTGATTAATTGGTAAACTCAATTATATAGCACCATTATAACACAGATTGCGACATAGACCATTCACTGGAACACTTATAATAGTTGCACATCACTCAGAGCTAGATCTAATCATGCATAAATAGAACATCCATGAACAATCACATAAAAAAACACATTCAGACACATAATTTAATGTGGTTCACCCAATTCTTTGGCTACGTCCACAACGATTGGCTTCTTTATTATTCTTCATGCAATCATCTTAGGCTTGCACACTGCACTACAATAGATACATCATGATATCATTCCCCATCATGCCTAATCGCTATGCAGTGCAAGCCTCTCTCTGCAAATTCTCTCCTTAACCTTCAGACACAGACTCTCTCTCATTCTCAGCCAATTCTCCCAACAACCTAATCTCTTACTCTCAGCAAACCCCATTCTTCCTAACCCATTACATATTTATACACAGAGTTTAGGGCTTAAAACCCTACTAGCTTATCCCAAAACCCTATGAAAACTCATTACTCATTACAACTCATGACAACACATAGTTCGTGCATGCTTTTCCTTTCTTCACGCATGCATGTTGTTTTTCCTTCATTTTCATTTGCATTCTGCTTTTCCTTCCTTTTCTCCTACATGTTTTTCCTTGCTTTATCTTCTTATGCATCGCCAAATGCGCTTTTATTATGCACTCTGATCCTAAATGTGCCTTTACTGTGCATCTCAACCCTTGGGATATTTCTCAAAATTGCATCCAAAATGTTTGTCCAACAATCATCAAGAAGCCCATCATCTCGTCAAAGGAGCCATGTCATCAAAACGCCCAACATCCTCCTAGAACTGTGGAATGACCTCTCTCAAGTGGTAGGGACAACCTCCATGAAAGTGTGCTAGTAGCCCCTCAATATCATCCAAAGGGTCCAAGTGTCAATCATGTGGTTATGTGTAATCCATCATCCGAGGGGCCCATGTAATCCAATGAACCATGAAGACCGAAGGCATGGTACATAATTCAAACACATCTAAAGTGAGTCATGTCAATGCAAATTCCACTAGATAGATTTCATTAAGTATCATCTTCAAACTTCACACAAGCTTACAAATTTATATAATTTGCCAAGTTTAGGTATTGGAGGATCATTATTACCCCTTGATAGGTGTGTCAGTACTCGTAATAAGAAGTATGTCCCAAGGAACCCATCAAAACATATGTGCAACATGTGGTATGGTTTGGATTTTACTTCACATGTGGATGTCATTGATGTGCAAGGTCACATAAGATACTCATCCACATGAGCACCATTGTAGAGGGAGCACTTATGCAATGAGGTCCCCTTTCCTTGACACTGTGTTTTTCCAAATCCCTATTGCCTTTTTCTTCATCGATTTAACATTTTTTAACTATTGTCTTTAATTTGCTAAGTCTCATTTTTAGATATGCATTCATTGCATGGGACTTGGGGTGATGGTCTCTTAGTGAGGGGGCATTACTCATGCTTTATCTTTCCTAGTTCTTGACTTTGTTTTTCATTTGCTTTGCATTTTGAATATAGCATTTTTTCTTTCTCTTTTTATCAAGTTGCATCAACCTCAGACATTCAAGCCCCTTCTTTTCATGGGATTATGAAGCATGAACATTGTTGGTATACATGTAATAACCAACCCAAAATAAAGGACAACAAAGAAAGGACATAAAATTATGTATTGCAAAGGATATGGACACCTTACTCCTATTAAGGCCCCCCAATAATACAACTTTTCCCAAAAGTGACAACACTTGACTAGAAGACGATGATGACCACAAAGGTGAAACAAGGAAAAAAGTATAAATTCAAAGCTCATGATTCATAATCCAATTCAACCCATGATCACCATTTTCATACCCTAAACATCGACATTATCAATCAATATAAAGTGTCAAGACAATGTACCTTAGTGTGCAATGCACCATGTCATTTGATGTGAGTGAGTTGAGAATGCAATGGAAGGCATCTATGGTAGACTATCTATGGAGAGTCTAGAACATCATCATCGAAAATGTTGTATGAAATGTGGATCATGGAGAAAATCTCATCTAGTTTCCCCTAGAAGTAAGGGGGTAATAATTCCAATAAGCATTGATGCATCCAACTTCATCAATGCTCTTGGCCTCTCAAGAAACATGAATCTATAAAGCAATCATTTTCCAAATTTAAATGCCCACCTATTGGATGGCATATATGATCTTTAGCTAAGTCACTGTCTATCAGCTTTAACATTCTCATGCCAAAAGATTCCATGCAACCCTTCATTGCTATCAACTCCTCATCTTTGTGAACATCGATAGTATGTAAACCAAGTGCTCTGTCTTCACCAACATCACACCATTATTTAAATTACGTTATATTAGTATGCCCCACCAATTGGAAAAATCTTTTCGAAAGAGCCACACTCATTTTGAAGAGATGTTGCAATAGTGTCTCTTTACGCATTGCTATAGATTTTCATACCGATTCTCAGATTCCCTATTAGAAGCTTCTCTCATGTAGCACACACTACACATACTCTTGGATTTGCATGAAGAATAACTAGAAATGCCTTGTCACTTTATATGCACACTGATGATCCCTTATAAAACTTAGGTTAGCACCATATTGATAAAAACCCTTGACATAGGTCAGCCTAGAAATAATTTCCATCAAGAAAATGCTTGAAATAGACTCAGATGACGCTCTAAAAGCTACATTAAACCTCATTAAAGTGTTGATTTAACCTCTAGATTTAGATGGGAAATTTATGTGTTAATAAGTGTACATTGGAATATAAACACCATCTTTTTCTTATTATTCAAATTATGACACCTCGTTTAATCACCTCTTTATTAACAAATTTTATTTTATAATTACACGTCCTTCCTAGAGATCTATGAACCCCACATTAGCATTGTATAAGTTACATTTTCAACACCTTAGTGCATAACATGTCCTCTATGGAATCTGAACATGATATCATAAAATAATATCCCAACATTTTTACCATTTGATCTCATTTGACCTCACCTATCTCAACATCACTTTATTAAAGTACTTACAAAGGTGACCATTACAATATTCCAAGCACACTACTCTTTATGACAACACTACTTAGAAAGGTGAGCTAACAATACTCCAACATGCCTTATTATGTTTATATTTGTATATAGCAAACAAAAGCATTACATAATACTTTTATTGGATTATTTTTCTTAGTACACCCTTCATGCCTTCTTATGTTTATATTTATATATAGCCAACAAAAGCATTCCCTAATACTTTTACTTGGATTCTTTTTCTCAATATATCCTTCCCAAGCCTAATATATAAACCCATTGACCATGTACCAAAAATATCCTTTAAAACCATTTTGACCTCTATACATCAAAAAAATATATACTTTTTCACATTCCTCTTAACACTATTTATTTTTGTATTTTTTTATTATCATCTTTGGCAAGCTATGAATCCCATATTTCAATTTTTGTGACGAGGAAGAAGATTAGAACATTGCTACAATACCTCTACCAATTGTCCTTTGGCTTGTTGGAACTTTATTTGCATTCGCATTCCTACACATGGGATTAAACAACAATTGTAACATCTTTATGTTGTGTGTTTTCCATACATCTATCATGTGAATCCGCCATTTTCTCAATTCATCATTAAAATGATAGGCTAATTCATTTCAATACCATATAGTAAAATGAAAGCATTTTTTTCCAAGAGGAAAATACTTGCCCTCACGGTAGTTGCTTATTGAATGTGGCAAACTAGAAGTAAAAGACACCATTGACAGAAACATAATCCACGGTGATTCAATATTTCTTTTTTCCACTGGTTAGGCATAGTTAGTCATGATAACACCCAAAGAAAATGCATATGATAGAGTTGAAAGAATGACTACTACAATTATTTCAACTTGTAATGTGTACAAACAAATACCTCGTTTATTTTACATCATGTATTGTACAAAGAGGGAACAGAATAATTTGAATTTAGTCTACAAAACTCATTTTATTTTACATATGTAAACTTGGTGTTACAAGGGCTCCAGACTTAACATATTGCACAATTGCAGAGAATACCGGATCAGCCCGACTGTTTGGGAGCATTTGCATGAAACGCTTATGATATGCTCAGGTATTAGAGCATATACTGTACATCTGCACATACAAGCAATTGAGATTCACCGTACAGTACATCGGCATCTTGTACTCTGAAGTTCTTAATGATGGGCAGAGGGAATCCCCTTTTCAAGTGCTGATTTACCAAGGGTAAAAGGACATCCTTCACAAGAGTACGCACTATAGCCTGCAGAAAGCTCAAAACGCTTGGATTAGATTAGAGATCATGTATCGTCCACTATTCGTCATCAAACCTTCATCATAATTTTTATAGGGATGCCATAAGCCTAATAATTCTGGGAAGAATATCAAACATTTCCGATGCTGTGAAAACTGAGGACACGGTTAAGTGACCCATAGACCGTTCTAAAGTTTCAAAGAACTTTGTATACTAAGCTTTATAAAGTATCTTAAAATCGGATCGATAATTCTATTAGGTTCCAATGTACAATAATCAAGCTTTATCCACCAATAAACACACCCATGGAATAAAAAGACTTGCAAGTGCGTTAAAGTGCACCTTTCTCTTGCCATTATCCGGCATTTCCATCCTGTACATTCTTTTACTTTGTAGATAAACAAAGTAAAGGAAAATGTTTTCATCTTGCATTCCTTCTCTCTTGGTTGACAATTACAAATTCAATCCCAGATATTTGTACGGCTCTGCCTCCAAAATTTGTACCTTTGCATGTGAATTTATATCTCTTTAAATTAAAACTCATTTTGAAAACATTCAATGACATAAGAAGTTGGTCTTCATCTACTACAACCTTCAAATGCTCACAAAACAATTCCAGGCAAAGGATCAGGATCCAATTTTATTAGATAAGATTGATCTAGTCTTTGATTGGGTTTTGGAGGATGAATCTCATGCTGATGATTTGAGTAGGCTTGATGAAGAGACTCAAGATCTCTCTAGTGTTCCATTACCTCAAATGGAAACACCAAATACACCTACATCACAATTGTTGCTTCAATCTAGTGATGTTGGCACTAGCTCCTCAAGAGCTTATTCTAGGCATTCTCGTAGTCATGCATGAGACTCGAGATTGGACTTGGAGAAACTGTCTATTTTGGTTTTCTAATTATTTTATGACTATTAGTTATGTAGTTGAATTGAGTAATATTTGTGAATTTGATCATGGAATCATCTTTTAGTTCACTATTTTGCATACAAATATCAAGTGTCAAATGTTGTGTTATGATATTTTATGAGATGATCTTATGAATTTCTGCATAGACTGGTTTTATAACTTATATGGATTGGAAATGTCATTAATATATTTTTTGTGCACAAAATTTACCATATTTTGAGTTTTTTTCTCTTTGCCGAATTTGAAAAGAATCGCTGAGTCTTGCCAAGTCATAGGCCAGCCAAGTCTTAAAAGAGTTTGAGTATGACAACATTGCTTAATTCAGTCAAAATTAAGCCCAAAAATACTCCTCTAGTAACCAAGAAAATGATTGATATAAATTCCAAATTGGAAAAATTAGAAGATCAATAAAAGTTGAATGCTACAAAGATGATGAGCTCAAGAACAAATTTCAGCAAAAACGTGACCAACTAGAGCAAAAAATTACACAAAACCATAATGAGCTGAAGCAAGAACAAACAGAACTTAAGGGCCAAATTTATAAGAATCATGACGAACTAAAGAAACTCATATCAAGGCTTTCAACTAGCAATGATTCTCTACATACCACCATTCCACAGCCAAGTTCTTCAAGTAAATCTAATCCACAACCAAGTTCTTCATGTTAGAGATACAAGGCTTACTATGTAATAAAGTCACTTTATGACTTTAGAATATGTTAATGTTCATTTTTTGTGTAAAACAATCTATCCCACATTCATAAGTGGAAATGATTTGCTTAATGAACAATGATATATAAGGAGGTAAACTCCTTTGTAATAAATGCACCGGTTATTCACTGATAATATCATATGGTGTTATTTTGAGCATCTTTCTTTGAGCTTAGTTATGTGACTCAACCCTATCTAGGGTTATCTCATTTAGTGATCTAGCTCATTTTGTAATATGGCATCAAAGCAAGAAGACATATCAAGAGTCTTGGGCCTTTGAAAGACATGGTTTCGATTCTTGCAACTCCAATAGTTTGAGAGCCATGAAGTGCCACAATTCGAGAGTGTTTAGCAGCTAGTTCACTTAGATCCGAGTTTTGTTTTTTTAATCGTGATTTAATGCAGGATCCTTCTTAATTTTCTCAACAAAGGCAACAAGGGTCTCTCTCAGATTTGCAGTATCTACAGCTCTGGTTTGCGTAACCTTTCTTTGCATCTGCCAGTAATTATTTTTTAGCAGTGAAAAAGATCAGATCTGATCAGTCATGGAGATGTCGTTAGAGAAATACTCGGGTTTCAATTTCCATACGTGGAAAGTGAAGATCCAAATGCAATTAATGAATAAAAAACCTTTGGGGAATTGTCAAAGGAACCGAGGCAGCACCTGCAGATCCGAACAAGTTGATAGAATGGGAGAGTAGAGATGATAAGGCAAAAGCTAAGTCCCCTGACACAAAGACATGGGACACAGGAATACGAGTATCCGATACGGACACGAAGACCCCAGAAATCAAGATATGGGGGACACGTTATATATATAAATTAAAAATTACTCAAATAGACAAAATATTGATAGATTATAGTAGATATTGATCAGTGGTACATCAAGAACTCCGAAAAAGATACATCATACAAATCAATCAAACTCTAAACAGCATACTCATAGAACATAGACATAGTAATACATGATACACATTATACAATGATATGATACATGTAACATTAGAATTTAGAACCAATGTGAATGAACCATAAATACTAAATAGCAGTTTGCAGATTTCTCATTAACTTTATTCTTTAAGTCATCAAAATAAAAATGTATTACATAGATGCTAAGGGAATTCTACTCCAAAATATAAAATAGAGTAGAATCTAGATACAAAATAGGTAGGAATCTCATATCTCATAGATATTAGAGTCACTGTCAGTGTCAATAGTCCTCCTCCATGTCATAATCAGCATCACTACCACTGTCCTATTCTCCATCCTCCTCCTCCTCTATGCCCAATCCAAGCTCTATTGCTCCATCTGCTAGTGTGGAAGATGACTCATCAAGAGGCTCCTCATTCTCCTCATCAAAAGTGACCGGCTCTAAGACTGGTTCATTAAGATCCATGTTGGCTAATGCCAACTCAATATTGCCATCCAAACCCGTATCATCAAGAAAGACATCCCACATCTTTGTCTTTCCCTTCAAACAATCTTGCCTCTTCCTGTAAATAAGACGAAGGTTGGTGTGCACATACACCATTGTCTCTGCCCTAGACTACTCAATCTTGCTCTTTTTCACACTGTACAAATTCTCATATGTGCTCCAATTCCTCTTGCAACAAGAGGATGAAGTAACCTGAGAAAGGATCCTGCAGGCTAACTGTTGTAGAATAAGGCATGCTGCCCCATGAGTTGCCCAGCATAGATAGGCCTCTTTGACCCCCCTGTCTTCAAGCACATCATACCCTCCAAACCTCTTAGTTCCAGTGAAGAACTCAGTAAAGCCTGCCTCAATCTCATTAAGCAATGCTTTATCTTAGTATATCCTTCTAAATACTACCTTTCTCTCCTATGAAATCTCTCCATCCATCTGAGGAAATCTGGGTGAAGGGCCTGTTATCGCACAATCTGTACTTGACCAAAGCGCACAGCAAGTGAATGCAAGATTGGCGTAACAGGGGGTGACCTATCACTGTCACCTTAATAGGAAACCCCTTTCTATTTAGAAGTATATCAAAGTCACCCCAGGGGAGACGTCCCCAACGACCTAAAGGACTAATAAGACTAAGGAATGGATGCAAGAAAGCCCCCCTCTCACTGGTCACTCAAGTCAAAAAGTCCTTAAGGTCTTTAAGGGATGAAGCAACGGTAAAAATGGAGTGTACCTGCCCAGAACAAGACAACAAAAAAAATATGGCAGCTTTCAAGTACAAAATATGATGTTAGTGCTTCTTAAGACCATGAACCTTCAAAAAATAGGCTAGCTGATATAAAGTTGCAGAAATGTAACAGTTTACAACAGCAATAAGTATTTTGTAACAGCTGCAAAAAATATGCCTTGAAATTGCTTGAAAAAGACAAGAAAATGTAGCTTTAACTAGGCTGAATGATAATTAATTGTCGCAAGCAAATTTGGCAATGTCTAGCTAGCATTTAATGTCACTTATGCAAAGAATTTGCTCCAGTTAGATGGTTGTAGCAATCTTTTGTAACAGAAGCAAATTTTAGTGCTCAAAATTGCAAGGAAACACCATGTAAACTTAGCATTTATCTAGTAGATTGATTAGCAATTGTCACAAGCAATTTCCGAGTGAGCTAGGTGCAAGTTATGTAGGTGAATGCAGCAAATTAGCATGAATTAGTATGGTTGTAGCAATGATTTGTGACAGAAACAAGTTAGTTAATGAATTAGTCTAATTTAGGGTTAGTAAAAGTTAGCAAAAACTTCAAGGAAGAGAGTTTGAGTGTTTAATCAATCCTTCAATAAGAGAGAGGCTAGAACTAGTGCCTTCTAGGGCTTATGGAGTTAAGTGAACGACTTCTTCTAAGGCTACAAATCAATTTTGATAGTGCACAAAAGTCCAAGAGGAATGCATAGGAGAAGGAGTAACTTAAGTCCCCCTATGCATTTTCCTCAAGAAAACAAGATACTAGGGTGTAGGCAATTCTAGGCCCTAGCACCTTGCTCTCCTTAGGCTTCTTATGGGATAAGAACTTAGGAAAAGATAACTAGGTCAAAACCTTAGAGTGCTAGGAAACTAGGGCTCTAGGGTTTCACTAGTTACTAGATCAATTCAATGAAAAGCTTGGCAAATAGAAAGTAAGAAAGTAGCAATTTAAGTTCCTTACTTCAAGCATTAAGCATATCATGCAATTTCATAATCTTGTATGAGCAAATAAAACCATACATAAACCATTCAATAGATGACAAAAATGCTTATTTTACCTACTTGCACCAAGAATAATCATGAAATACCATGCAAGATCACCATAAAAGCTTCCAAGATTGATCCAACTTGCAAAAAATCATCCTTATACAAGAGTGCGCCTTACAATTTCAGCCAATAGCCCTTCTAGAGTGCAAATTTCAGACCTATCCTCTTGTGTGAGGAGTTGTGATCTAAAAATGAGAGTACATTATGTTTATTTATACAGAATTTTGACCTTTAATTAATTTTCTGGTTAAAATAAGGTTGACCTAGCCAATTTTCAAATAAATTCAAATCAGACATAAATAAAATTAATTAGGATCTAAAAACACTTCCAAGGGTGACGTCATGCCCTTCTAGGGTGACGTTGAGCCCCTAAAGTGGAATGTTGGGCTCCAGACGCTGAACGTTTGGCCTCCAAAGGCCCTAGATGATGACCACACATGCCAACTAGCTCACAACTGCCCTCAAAATGCAAACCCTAGCTCTGGATGACATCTAGGGTCATGATGGTGACGTCATGGGCTCTCAAAGGTCAATGTCCAGGTGGAAAAGCAAGACCCCCCTCGGTCTAGGTCTACCAGGGTGCCTCCAAGGTGACGTCCTTCTTTCTTCCTGGTGAAAATCTCTGATGTCTTCTTGCCCCTAGCTGGGGTTACAACATCCATCTGTGGGATTTCAGTCCCATGAAGGTTCGAGCTAATCATTCCCCCATGTGTACTTGTCCACCAAGCAATGTCCTGCAACAACAAGTACGCCCTCCAAGGGTTCATAAGTCACAAGGATCATAACATGTAAATCACATCCAATAATTAAATTACCCAAACATGTGCATCAAACCCCCCTTTACCCAAACAAATGCTCAAAGACGTTATGCAATTTAACAAGTTAGTTTTGGAGAAGGTCTTAGGATGTCCTATTGGGCTAATCCTCCTTAAGTTTGGGGTGTTTCCCAGGTAAGAATCAATCCAGGTCATGTAAGTGTATGAGGTGGCATGGGGTAGTGTTTGGGCATGGGGTGCAGTAATAACAAGGAAATGTAAATATTACCTGTGGGTGCCTTTGTAGAGGGTGAGCTACACCTTGTCATGGATGCCATTGTTTCCTAGCCCATTCATTGGCTTTTATTCTTAGTTTCATTGAAATATTTCTTTTATGCTTCAAGGGAAGAGTTGAGGGACATTGTCCTGGCTTGGTGCCCAAAGGTGACAGCGTTATCCAAAAACATTTCACGGAGATGAGAAGGTTCACTTGTGATGAGACCCCCTTTCTCTTGGCTATGCCACTAAGAGTCACTACCCTGGTTTGGTGACCAGATAGATGGTAGTGTCATACCGCTACATGCCCATAGTCATAATAGGTCGGCTCATGATACCTTGAGTGTTTATTTATTTTATGGGTTCCCTTTTCTTACTGAGAAGTTTTTTACTGCTTTCTCGGGAATCCTTGGGCGAAGCATCTCAAAGGTTTCATTTTTGGCATTTAACTCTTGCCAGCTACTTTTACCCTCTGGGCCTTTAGCCCCTTCTTCCCACAAGGAAAGGTACAACCCTTCCTAGTGTGGCAAATCCCAATGCCCGAACAAAGGTAAGGGGGAAATGAGAGGAATAAAGATGAAAAGTGGTAAGTATGGAGAGAATGGACGATGACCTTTCATAAACCCACCAAGTGGCAACCCATCCTAAAGGGAGATCAACTCACTAGGGCATCATGTCACCCTTCCAGGTATGAACAAGTTAAAGAGCATAATTTCCAAGCAAACGTTATGAAATGAAGGAGAATCCAATGCAACATATTTAAGTGCTTCAAAAATCAGAGTGACACATACCATGATACCCGGACTCATTACCTCATGGAGTAAGACTTACTGCTACTTCAGAACCAAGCTAGTGGGATGGATATTGCTGCTACTGATAAATGGGCTGCACTAAAGAATGTATGTGAATGCAGCAAATTAGCATGAATTAGTATGGTTGTAGCAGTGATTTACAACAGCAAAGAGTTAGTTAATGAATTAATCTAGTTTAGGGTTAGTAGAAGTTAGCAAAAGCTTCAAGGAAGAGAGTTTGAGTGTTTAATCAATCCTTCAATAAGAGAGAGGC
The DNA here is from genome assembly GCA_010110895.2 of Picea sitchensis. Taxonomy (NCBI): domain Eukaryota; kingdom Viridiplantae; phylum Streptophyta; class Pinopsida; order Pinales; family Pinaceae; genus Picea; species Picea sitchensis. Next base: position 18,052 of record SNQJ01S0058805.1, on the reverse strand, counting down.
TAGAACTAGTGCCTTCTAGGGCTTATGTATTCAAGTGGAAGACTTCTTCTAAGGCTGCAAATCAATTTTGATAGTGCACAAAAGTCCAAGAGGAATGCATAGGAGAACTAGTAACTTAAGTCCCCCTATGCATTTTCCTCAAGAAAACAAGATACTAGGGTGTAGGCAATTCTAGGTCCTAACACCTTGCTCTCCTTAGGCTTCGTATGGGATAAGAACTTAGGCAAACATAACTAGGTCAAAACCTTAAAGTGCTAGGAAACTAGGGCTCTAGGGTTTCACTAGTTACTAGATCAATTCAATGAAAAGCTTGGCAAATAGAAAGTAAGAAAGTAGCAATTTAAGTTCCTTACTTTAAGCATTAAGCATATCATGCAATTTCATAATCTTGTATGAGAAAATAAAACCATACATGAACCATTCAATAGATGACAGAAAATGCATATTCTACCTACTTGCACCAAGAATAATCATGAAATACCATGCAAGATCACCATAAAAGCTTCCAAGATTGATCCAACTTGCAAAAAATCATCCTTATACAAGAGTGCGCCTCACAATTTCAGCCAATAGCCCTTCTAGGGCGCAAATTTCAGACCTCTCCTCTTGTGTGAGGAGTTGTGATCTAAAAATGAGAGTACTTTATGTCTATTTATACAGAATTTTGACCTTTAATTAATTTTCTGGTCAAAAAAAGGCCGACCTGGCCAATTTTCAATTAAATTCAAATCAAACAAATAAAATTAATTAGCATCTAAAAACACTTCCAAGGGTGACGTCATGCCCTTCTAGGGTGACATTGAGCCCCTAAGGTGGAACGTTGGGCTCCAGATGTTGAACGTTTGGCCTCCAAAGGCCCTAGATGATGCCCACACATGCCAACTAGCTCACAACTTCCCTCAAAATGCAAACCCTAGCTCTGGATGACATCCAGGGTCATGATGGTGACATCATGGGCTCTCAAAGGTCAACATCCAGGTGGAAAAGAAAGATCCCCCTGGGTCTAGGTATGTCAGGGTGCCTCCAAGGTGACATCCTTCTTTCTTCCTAGTGCAAATCTTTGATGGCTTCTTGCTGTTGGTTGGGGTTACAACATCCATCTATGGGATTTCATCCCCATGAAGGTCTGAACTAATCATTCCCCCATGTGTACCTGTCCACTAGGCAAGGTCCTGCAGCAACAAGTACACCCTCCAGGGGTTCATAAGTCACAAGGATCATAACATGTAAATCACATCCCATAATTAAATTACCCAAACATGTGCACCAAACTCCCCTTTACCCAGACAAATGCTCAAAGACGTTATGCAATTTAACAAGTCAGTTTTGGAGAAGGTCTCAGGATGTCCTATTGGGCTAATCCTCCTTAAGTTTGGGGTGTTTCCCAAGTAAGAACCAGTCCAAGTCACGTAAGTGTATGAGGTGGCGTGGGGTAGTGTTTGGGCATGGGGTTCAGTGATAACTGGGAAATGTAAATATTACCTGTGGGTGCCTTTGTAGAGGGCGAGTTGCACCTTGTCATGGATGTCATTGTTTCCTAGCCCATTCATTGCCTTTTATTCTTAGCTTCATTGATATTTTTCTTTTATGCTTCAAGGGAAGAGTTGAGGGGCACTGTCCTGGCTTGGTGACCAGAGGATACTGCATTATCCACAAACATTTCACGGAGATGACAAGGTTGGCTCATGATGAGACCCCCTTTATCTTGGCTATGCCACCAAGAGTCACTACCCTGGTTTGGTGACTAGATAGATGGTAGTGTCATAGGCCAGCTCGTGATGGGACCTCGTATCCACAAACTAATACCTTGAGTGTTTATATATTTTATGGGTTTCCTTTTCTTACTGAGAAGCGTTTTACTGCTTTCTCAAGAATCCCTGGACGAAGCATCTCAAAGTTTTCATTTTTGGCTTTTAACTCTTTCCAGCTACTTTTACCCTCTGGGCCTTTAGCCCCTTCTTCCCACAAGGAAAGGTACAACCCTTCCTAGTGTGGAAAATCCCAATGCCCGAACAAAGGTAAGGGGGAAATGAGAGGAATAAAGATGGAAAGTGGTAAGTATGGAGGGAATGGACGATGACCTTTCATAGACCCACCTAGTGGCAACCCATCCTAAAGGGAGATCAACTTACTAGGGCATCATGTCACCCTTCCAACTATGAACAAGTTAAAGAGCATAATTTCCAAGCAAACGTTATGAAATGAAGGAGAATCCAATGCAATATATTTAAGTGCTTCAAGAATTAGAGTGACACATACCATGATACCCGGACTCATTACCTCATGGAGCAAGACTTACTGCTACTTCAGGACAAGGCTGGTGGGATGGATATTGTTGTTGTTGATAAATGGGTTGCACTGAAGAAAAGAGGGGCCCTCTGGGCCCATGCTCAAGTCATTGGCTCTCGACACTCCATGTCTAGGACCGATGGGCCTCGAGACATGATCTCCTTAGTTATCCCTAGGGTAGGGGATAACAGGGCCAATACTGACAATGAGCCTCTCTTGACTGTAGAACTTGGGGTTCAATGAATGAGCCAAGCAATGCAAAGGTGGGCAATTCTTATCCCACCTAGAAAGAAGAATATCATGTATAATGGACCATAAGCTCTATGTTGATGTCCCATACTAGGGGTACTCATTCTCCATAACAATTGTCTTCCCAGACTCAATCATGGAGTCCCATCCCTCATAAACATCTCCTAAGATGGGCTTGTCTGTGTCTGCAAACCTCAAAAGAGAAATGATAGGGTCCATGATCTTAATGCTAAGATTGACCCTCTCCCACCAACCATCATCTAACACTATGTCCTTTACCCTTTTTGAAGCAGCTTGATCTGTCTTTCTCCAAAAAAGACCTAAGATCTGAAATAACCATGGCTCCAAGAGCGGCCTTGACCTCCCTCAACCTCTTAAGCATGATGAATGAGAAAGAAAACCGAGTATCTGCAATCTTCAGCAATGACAGATGTGTGTACTGTTTATATATTCTAAGGGCATTGGTATGGTTTTATAAAAAATTATGGATATGGTGTGCATCATCAATAAGTGTGCCAATCCATGTCACATCTGAAGCAATGGATTTAAGTGATAAATTCAAGGAATGAACAATGTAGGGTGTCCAAAATATTTGTGGATATTTAGCTTCCACAATTATGCCAACAACTTTGCAAACAGGTGCATTGTCTGTAATAATTTGCACACAAGAATCAACACCTACATCTTCAATAACTTTTATG
>SNQJ01S0058804.1:113470-143479 GCA_010110895.2 Picea sitchensis | reverse complement strand
ATTTAGGGTTAGGGGGGCTCAAATATCCATAAAAGAAAGTTTTATGGAGGGAAAGGGGGGATGAGCTATTAGGTATTGTTATGCTACCGAAATTGAAAACTGGACTGATTGCTTGTGAGGAGTTGGAGATTTTCTCAGCTGTATTAGAGTGGTAGCTCAGCCTTGGAGGCGAGCTGGGAAGCTAGGTATACCTTCTGGATTTGTGTGGCCCCTTTGCGGCTCGGGGGGCTAAGGAGGAAGCAGAGTAGCCCTAGCATTTGGCTGGGAGGTACCGGTGTAGTCTCTACGGTCGGCGAGCAGGAGCAGCATGGAGCACAGGAGTCATTTGCGGCAAGCAATAAGGCAACGGTATGCTCATGAATTTAGTAGAGTAGAATGCATAGTTATTTACTGCTGTGATTATGATTGTATTGTTGTAAAATGTTATTTCCTCGTCCTTTAAACTCTGCAAGAAAAAAGGGGGGATAATTTCTGAAGATTTTCGTTTTTATAATAAGTACAGGTTTAGGGTTCCGGTAAATATGTTTTGGGTTTATGGTTATTTCATTTTTTTTATATATTTGGTACAGTTTTAGGGTTTCTGGTAAATTTGTTTTGGGTTTATGGCTATTTCGTTTTTATATTTGGCACAGTTTTAGGGTTTCTAGTAAATTTGTTTTGGGTTTATGTTATTTCGTTTTTACTCTCCGTGGGCATTTTTCTTGGGCTGTGGGCATTTGATTTTGATGGGAATTTTAAAATCTACTGAGATTGTTTTGAACGCTGAGTATGGTTGAATGTTGGTGGGCGTATAAATCTACCGTGGGCGTATTTATTTCTGTGGGGGAGATTTCACATTGCCAGGAATGTTTTTTCCATTTTCTATGGATGTTTTGTTTTGCCGTGGGTGTATTTACCTCTGTATGGGCGTATTTATTTCTGTGGGGGCTATTTCACATTGCCAGGAATGTTTTTGCCATTTTCTATGGACGTTTTGCTTTGCTGTGGGTGTATTTACCTCTGTATGGGAGTATTTATTTCTGTGGGGGTGATTTCACATTGCCAGGAATGTTTTTGCCATTTGCTATGGACGTTTTTCTTTGTTGTGGGTGTATTTACCTCTGTATGGGCGTAGTTATTTCTGTGGGGGCGATTTTACATTGCCACAAATGTTTTTTCCATTTTCTATGGACGTTTTGCTTTGCCGTGGGTGTATTCACCTCTGTATGGGCATATTTATTTCTGTGGGGGTGATTTCACATTGCCAGGAATGATTTTTCCATTTGCTATGGATGTTTTTCTTTGTCGTGGGTGTATTTACCTCTGTATGGGCGTAGTCATTTCTGTGGGGGCGATTTTACATTGCCAGGAATTTTTTTGCAATTTTCTATGGACGTTTTACTTTTCCGTGGGTGTATTTACCTCTGTGTGGGTGTATTTATTTCTGTGGGGGCGATTTTCCATTGCCAAGAACGTTTTTCAAATTGCCATCAACCTCAACCTCTGTAACTTCATTTACCTCTGCGTGGGCGACTTACATATTGACTGTAAATATGATATAGATCCTAAGTTATTAAGAAATTGTTGGAAAAAAAATTAGGTTATTAAAAATGTGTTATTAAAAATGTTTTTCCATTGTTTTTATCCTATCTTAAATTTAATACGTAATATTGATTGGTCCATGATTATCAAATGCTTTATCCTATCATAAATTTGATTGTTTTATACTATTTTAAATTTGATTGTTTTTATCCTATCTTAAAAGCGTTGTAACAGTAATTTCCCTTGTCAATGGAAGGGTAAGATCATGGTAATTATTATTTCTGAAATAGTAAGGGTAAATTTTGTTTCCTATATTGAAGAGGGTAAGGTTAGTGCTAGAACTCATATAAAAGCATTAAATGGAACGTAATGATTTATGGAAAGTAAATGCTTTGCATTAAAGCAAATGATATTTAGGTTATAATGGAAAGTAATCATTTTAGGGAAAGTAAATGATTTGCATTAATGATTTCTTTATGATTTTTTTTATGTGGCATAATGTAAGGTAATCATCAGTTATGTTTAATGCTATTCTAATAGAAAGGCAATTGCATGGTATTTATGTTCAAGTTTGGGAGATCCGTGGATATTAGTAACTAAAAGGGGGAAGTCCTCATTATTTAATTTGCAATGAAACCATGATATATAAGGCCATTGTTATCTTATTTGTGTGTGATAGATGAATATTGACATTTTGGGTGTAACTAAACCAATTATGTAAGGAAGGTGGTATTGATACTAATGATGTTCATGGTGATTTGGGTAACGTACCGATTAAAGTTAATGATAAGGTTATGGTAAGGTTAAATTCTACGTTAATGGTTTTATGGAAATGTTAAGTAATGGTTATAGAAAATGGGAAGTTGCTAGGTGGTCGTCATTCTATTTAAGTTACTGTAAATGTAGCGTGGTTATGGGTGGGGTAACGAGTTGAGTTTAATTATCATTAATAACAGTACCATGTCAGGTCTTGAACTATGTTCAATAAGCTAGTATGATTCAGTAATTGGGGTTGTGAATAACCGAATTACATTATTTAAGGTTGGATAACTCGTCGATTAATAAATTTTAATTGGAGAAATTGGTCTGTAATTTTGTCAGCGAGTCTTAATCATGGAGGGTCAATGTCAGAGTCCTTCTTACTTGTGTCTTCCTAGAGGACATTTTGTTGTTCATATAATTTACGTTGTACGAGGTCACAATCATCTTATTGCTTGGTCAGTTTTGTCAGGTGGGATGTAGACACCTCATTGTAGCCAAGTATATAAGTCTGTGTGTGATTATTTGTGTAAATAATCCTTTGCCGTATCAAGAGTCCTGGGCCCTTTAAAGGCAGGGTTTCCACTCTTGCGACACACCTGACAGAGATTACTAGTTTCTGCCTGAGCAGTCGGCCAAGAGCCTATCTGACCTTCTCTCTCTCTGGAGCAGCGAACTAAGATTAAACGCCCTACTTTCCTGTGCAGAAATAGTAATATCCACTACTATGGATCCTTCCATCTGTGTTCGTACTGTGCATAACCCAGTATGTCGTTAAATGTTTTATTTGTGCGCCTTGTGTCTATGGTCGTTATTGCTTGCAGTTACTCGTTGTGTGCCTTCAGCCTTCTTGTGATGAACATCGTGGTTGTGTCTTTTTGGTTTTCGAGTGGCGACGTAGAGTCAAGTGTGTCTGTTACTTCTACACATGCACACACACTTTAAACAAAAAAAGAAATGCACCTATTATCAGAGTTGTAGTCGTGACGAGGAGGGTCGTTACAATTACTCTCCATGAAATAGGAGATCTTTATACTCTCATCCTTAGTAGTAAGTCACCCATGAGCCCCAATCTACTACCATTACAATGAATCTTTATCCTTCCACTCTCTATAGCTTTACTGAAAGAGAGATGTGCCAAAAAAAATGAAATTTTCTTATCATTTTCCCTCTTTACATAGTGTTTTAAAGAACTCAATCCATGGTTATTCATTTTATCATTCTCTTTAATTACCCCAATATCCATAATAAATACTTACTATGACCCATTTTATAATAATTATTATATACTTATTATTATTATTTCTTGGAATAAGTATTTAATGTGACTATTTTAGGAGTATTATTATAATCATGATATTATTATTATTATTTATATTTAATAATAATAATATGGGGTGTTGTTCCTGAGTTTATACTTTAAGGCTATAAATTATGTCATCAAGGCATCCATAAAGGTAAGGGTAATTAAAGGGGTAAGAATCAAAATGAAGCATAAATCAGAGTTGGTTTCTCAACTACCTCTGTCAAGCTTCCCTTTGTTCTTGGATGCTAATATTTCTCTCAATAGCTTCTCATGAACATTCTAATTCAACCCGATTAATAGTTGTTTTCATAATAGTATTAAAAAGGTTCAAAGATATGCTAGTTTAATCTTGGAGACCAGGTTCTACGTTGGGCTGTCTATTATTTGGGGCAGTCATGGAAAATAAATTTTTAATTAAAATTTTAATAGTTTTTGATAAATTGTTGCTCCAGTTTTTTAAGGGATGAAAATAAGAAAAAATAAATTGGAATTCAAAATAATAATATAATAACAGTTGAGGTCGTTTCCTGGACTTGAAACAATTTTAAGAATAGTAAAATAACAAAGTGGAACTACTGTGAAAATATGTGGCTTTAATCAAAAAATAATCTCATATTTTAACAGGAGATAAAGAGGAAAATGAGATTTCTAATGAAATGTTAAATATAATCATTCAAATGATCTACAGGTCTTAAAATTACTGATAGCAATTTCAGAGGAAAAGCTGTAAATAATTTGATAACCAAATCAATTCAAACTACAAATATGTATGAAACAAACTTATAGTTGATCATTCATTAGAAGAACATTGAAAGAGAAACATAAAAATTGTAAACAGGGTTAAAGAATACATAGCTTCAAGTTGACAGAATTCAAAATCTCATCTGCATTATTTATATCACAATGGATGATTTTTTTTTAATGCAATCGACTCTCTCCAAAACCAAAAGCCCTTTCTGAGTCTTGTCAAAACACATTTATACATTATCATCAAATATTTTTTCCCGTTGGTGATTAACCAACTTCCTAAGACTACGGTTACATGGATGAACAATGTCAAACCATTTACATTTCTTTTCTAACTGCTTTATTATTCTAATGATGAAAATCTTCAAAAGAGTATCTCATGTCTGTGTTGATGAACTTGCTCCTTCTGCTTTAAGACAACGAACACATTTTCCCAGGAACTGTACTAAAACTCTGGGAGCTTCGAGAATATTCTTTGCTTCGAATAAGAAAAACTTTCTCTGCAGTTCTAGTAGATGATCTTCAATTCTTTTCCTTGTGAACTTAATAGTTTGCAACTTTAAGCTTGGCATCACTACCCATTTTTCGATTTCAGTGACATTGATTACCTTTATTTTTGGGATCTCCACCTGCATTTCCTCCATCTCTTCTTTAAATCATAACTGATGCTTGAAAATATTAATTTCCCCTAACAACCTGGGACAGTCCTTTTTTCCAATGTTCAAAGAAGATCTTTCTAAAAGATCAAAAATTCCTTGACAATCATCATTTACCTCTTTGGTTACTCTTTTTTTTCTGCAAGGTCTACCTCCCACACCTTAAGTATCACATCACCTTTGATCTGTTCTGAAAAATATAGTTTTTGAGCCTCTCTGAGATCCTCTTTTGTTGACATAGCCACTGCTTTTTGGAAAGTCGTTCTGGCTGCCTTCACTTTTCTTTCTTTCTGGAGAATATTCTCCAAGGATTTATTTGTTTCCTGAAAGTAATTCTGGACAAATTCCAAATTTAAAAACACTCCTTGTTGTTCCTCTTCTATCTTCGAATGTATTCCCAATACCTGGTCCTGTAAAATTTCAAGCTCTACCACTTGATTTGAAATGGAACTAATCTTATCCTGTAATTGTTTATTTGTTTCTTCTTGCTTTAGGACCTATGCCTGAGCGACCTGTATTTTCTGATTTGCTTCCTCTAAGCTTGCTTTCACTTTCTGAATCTCTTGAATCTCATTTAATCTAGCTTGTTCTAGACCCTTTTTTATTCCCCAACTAATATTTATTTCGGTCTCTTTCAATTGACACTGTAGCTGAGCTATCATTTGGTCTTTTTGTTCCAACATATTTGTCAAATTGCCCACAGAGTACATATTTGCCGACACTAAAGCTCCCATCGTGCCCGCTATCTCTGTAGAGGATTCTCCGTCTTTAAGCTTTTGTCTGTCTATAATGACCCTATGTATTTTAACCATCATATCTCCTCTTGGAAGAATTTCTTGTTTAAGGATTGCCTTTATCTTTTTACTGAAGAAATAATCGGATGAAGGAATCTCATCTCTAGAAATAGGCTCAAGATCACTAACATACAGAGCTCCTTCGTGGGGGTTTCCATAAGTAGACTGCAATGGAGTCAAGGAAGTAATGGGACTTCCAAGTTCTGTCGATGTTGTTCCTCCTACCTTTTTCAGAAAACTCTCAGGGATTTCTGAAGGTGTTTCCAACTCCTTTCCTTTCCCTGCCTCTGATTCTTCTATCTGAGGAACTCCTATTTCCTGTGAAGGCATTTCACCCTCCTTCATTTTTCCTTTTGTATTTACTTTATCCTGTACATTTGTTTCAAAGCCTGGGGGAGGCTCTTCCTGCTCCATAGGAGGGGTTGTAGATTCACCCTGCAAACGCTTTGGTAAACAACTTCATCTGTGACTCTGAAATGACATGAAACCAGCCTGTGTGTCAGGTGACATGGCTTGTACCCTGTTCAATACTTCTTCATAGGTTTTGACCTCCTTGAAAATGTCATCATAAACAAAAGTTTCATGCTCATAAAATTTCAAACTATAGTGCATCAAATGCCTGCTTACTAATTGATAAGGGTCATGCTTTCTGTGCTCAATATCTACCAGTTTTATTTCTTCTAATGCTTTAGCCTCTACTTTAGAGTGGCCAATGTTTTGCAATGAAAATTTCTCAAAATACACAGGGAAGACTCGCCAAGATTTCTTCTGAGATACCTTTAGTTGTATCCCAATACCACCTTTCACTATTTGATGTGCTACCTCCCTCAATACCAATCTATCTGGGAGGAATTTCAGAAGTGCGTGAGGGGGAATTGAGAACCAATAAACCCTAACATAAGAAAATTTCTCATCAATAAACTAGTTGGCTATCACTTTGAGATTTCATGAGACTGACTCATAAATGCGAGGGGGTTCACAACCATAAAACATGTTATGCATTGGAATTATTACAAAATGGAAAATTTCATAAAAGGCATCCTTAGCATTTTCTTCCCAAAGTGTAGAATGATATTCATGAATGGGCTCGGGGAAAGTTATGTTCCAACTCCAGTTCATCAAGGGAAAAGGAGTCATGAAGAAAACTGTGTCCATAATGTATGCTGACATATAAAAGGCCACTGGTTGACCTTTAGATTTTGCAACTCTGTAGTTTGAAACTTCTTGAGCTAGGTTATCAGATAGAATTTTACTCCAGTTGAAAGTGAATCCTTCTGAAGCTTATTCTAAAAAGGGCACCCAATCTGCATGAAAATGGCAGGGATCCTTTCTCCCGAACAGTCTACACAACATAATAGCTACATAGACCATGTATTCATTCAAAGATGTCGTGGCATAAACTCCATGAGTATCATCCCTAAAATTTGATGGACATATCGACCAATCTCTAATTAAATCAGGATAAGTTCGGTCTGCCTCAGTACACTATTTTCTTTGAAATTCAACTAAAAACTCGGCATTAAAAGTGTACTTAGGATTCGGTGAGAGCTTATACATTACTTGTATATGTTCTGGCCTAAACGAGACGACAATGACCCCTTGATTATTTAAGATGCTCCTCGTCAGAATATCAACCTTTTCTAGTGCCCAACTGATCATATCGTTATACGCCAAAAGCTGAGGGTGCGTCTTGATCTTATGAAGTTCTGATTCTGCTATATCCCGAAAGTGAATATCATAATCAATATGAGAATTCTTGAATTCGAATTCCAGGAGTTCATGTATTTGTGTACAATATTTAATGGAATCAATAGCGTGTGGCGTAGTATCAGATATGATATCTCTTTCCTGTGTATCTTCACTCTTTTTCGGTGATTTTTTTGGTGCCATGACTTTAAGTTAGATGGAAAACCTGTCACAGAAAAGGAGTGTATGAGCTCAGCTAAATGCTTCCTGCGCTTGATAGAATGAAACATAAAATGTTGCAAAACACAGACCTTCAAGCTCTCTTTTAATTCATTTAACAATGATGGGACTGACGTAGCTGACAAGAATTCAAGATATTTAATGTGGTAGATATTTACTGAGATACACATTAGTGTCACATATCAAAAGTTACTCTTTATTTAAATGGCTTCATTTTGGCCCTTTTGAATTTAAAAATCAGAACATTTCATTCAATCGGGAACTGAAACATGAACACAACCTAACAAGATTTATTATTTTTAATCATGTTTTCAAAACATAGTTAATTTAGATTAATCATAGATTAAGAGTCAAAATTTCGCATTTTCAGATTTCAGGGATCGAGTTGACAAGAGGCATGTTATCACGAAATCCTGACTTTCAAAATTACGAAATTACGACAAGATTAATTAAGACTTAAATTTAATTTAGAAAAATAATTGTTTGGTATTAAGCGTTTTGGGATTTCAGGGATCGTGTTGATAGGAAGTATGTCATCGATGAATCCCAATTTTCAAAATCGTGATATGATTAACTTAGGACTTAATTAATCAGGATTAAGGACAAAACATGATTAATTCAGTTTAACACAAATTATAGGTCGAGATTTCGCGTTTCCATATTTCAGGGGTTGTGTTGACAGGAAGTATGTCATCGATGAATCCTGATTTCCGAAATCGCGATATGATTAAATTAGGAATTAATTTATAATCAAGATTAAGGACAAAACAAGATTAATTCAATTTAACAAAAATTGTAGGTCAGGATTTCGGGGATCGTGTTGACAAGATATATATTATCATTGAACTCTGAATCCCGAAATTGAGATTTGATTATCTTAAGTCTTAACTTCTTGTGTTAGTGAATTAATTAATCAGAATTTGAACTAACTCTCATTCTTTCGGGAAACTGGGGATCGGGATTTCATGATTCAATATGTATTGAAAAATATGTTCTCAGCAAACCCCGAATCTCGAAAACTTTTTAAAGTTAATCTTAACTCCATTAGGTTTAAAGCTTGTCATGATTAAAATAACTTTATAGAAAATGAGTCGGGATTCTTATAACATTTTATGTTTTTTTCCCTTTATTATTTAAAGAATAAAGTTTTTCGGGAAATCAGTATCGAGCACTTGGGAATGATAACAAATCTTATGATTTATGCAAAGCCGAAACCCGAAAAAGGAAAGTTTGGGTCTTAAGGATAAATTTTTTTTAAATGTGTTTCAACATAGGCTCCAATTGGGGACTTTGTCTCCTTGTGGGATGAGAATAACATGTAGACTTAGTGCCTTTATTGGGTTAATGGAGTCAAGGGTTTATCTCTGCAGAAATTGCTAAGGAAGGGGATACAGAGGAAAAATAAATTTCATCCTTACTTCTGAAAATCTCTTCAAACTCTCATTTGTTGTAAAATTAGTTGCAGTCCCATTCATGATCTTCTCCTTCTCATTACTGAGATCAAGTTAGCGTTAAGATGATCAAAACAATCCTAGGAAACCCAACCGATTTTGTGGCTTTCGGCTTGCATCAAATGAAGCAAAATTCATATTTTTAATTAGGGAGCCCTGTCTGGACTTAGGATGCAGATCTGGTTTCAACAAAACTGGTAACTAGAGTAGAATTATATTTAAGTATGACAACCTTACAGATACCACAAATATTGCTTCACTGCCAGCGAGCCTGTTTAGTACTCTGGTGAAGTTATCTGTCCCTTTTTACTGAATTTCCTTTCACCACTTCGAATCTGAATTATGCATTTAACCTTAGATATTGCTTCACTACCAGCAAGCCTATTCAGTGCCCCAGTGAAGTTATATTTTTTTTTTTACTAAGACGAGGGAAATCATTTAAATGAATTTCCTTTCATCATCTTTTCGACTAGATGGGGGCAATCAAATATGAATTTCCTTTCACCGTCTGTCTTATATTTTAATTTTTGAATACGAAGTGGGGGAAATCAGTGGTACTTAATATACCAGGGATGGTATCTGTGTAAAAATTGCAGTGGAGGTCTGTCAACTTGTTTTGATTACTCTAGACCAACCTTCTCTTAACTTTCAAAACACCTTATTCTGTAGAGAAAAAGGGGAAGATTAATTTCATGGGTCTTCCTTTGAGCAAGCTAAAATCCTTAGAAAGATGTTAAGAAACCTAGGAGAGTCATGATCGACCTAAGCATAAATTTGTTTAGTCGGAGAGTGAGGAGTTATGAGGACTGATCTACCTTTTAAGAACTGTTTTTCAGCTTCAAAAATTAAGATGTAATATCTTCTCCCTATGTGGGAAAACCCAGAAAGAAGCTTGATTTTTTAAGAAGACAAAACTAAGGGTAGAAAGAGGGGATGCAGAAAAACCTAGAAATCAAAAAACAGAGGTCATAAATTAAACCCAACTCTTGGAACTCTTTCTTAGAGATGTTTATTTTAATTACCTCCTGTCTTATTCTAAGTGAAACCCTTAAGGCCTAGATTTTGAAAACATTATTTTAGAGACCTATCACACTTATGAGACAATCTCTGCACCTCTCTTCTTCTTTTTTTTAAATAAAAAACCTTGTTAGAAAAAATAAGCTTTTCTGTAAATCACACCTTTGCCTTACCATCTTTATTTTCTTTTGAAATAATAGAAAATTTATCTATCACCTATTTTCGGAGAATTTATCTTCCGCTATAAGGCTATATGTTTTCTACTTTCTCTTGTGGGGTTGTCAGCCATAATCATGTAAAGGAACAAAATGAAGAGTATTAGGGATTTTAAAAGAATCGAATTCAATGAGAATTTGTATCCTCACTTTTAGAAAAATATTAACGTAATTTATTTTTTATTTTTTATTTTTTTTATTTACAGAATGAAAGTAGACTTACCAAAGAAAATTATGAAATAAAAAGAATAAACAAACCGGTATATACAGTGGGAATTATGGAAATCAACTATTCCATATAGTGTTTTAAATAACGCCCGTTGACAGGGGCGTTCAAGATTTTACCATCCAAATTTTCTAGCAGAAACAAATTCTTTCCTTCAGGAGATGCAATCTTGAATGGTCCATACTAGACGTGATCGAATTTACCATTTTTCTCCCGAGTCTTCCTTCCTAGCATCCCATTTTAAAACCAAATCTCCGGGGAGAAAATTCTTGTTTTTGGCCTTACGATCGAATAGCGCTTTCATGTCATCCTGGTATTTCTGCAGCCTTTTGTCCACTTGGGCCCTGTGCCGTTGGACTTCAATTAGCTGGTTTACTCTTCTTGTGACATTATTTGGTTCCTCCTTCTTGTCTTGCCAAAGTTTCATTACAGAAAGTGCTAGATTTATAGGTAACACCACATCGGTCCTATACACCATTTGGAAAGGAGAAGTGTTGATAGACTTTTTCGTGCCTATCTAATTTTCCCATAGGGCGTATTTCAAATGTACATGCCAAGATTTCTTGTTTTCATTCAACACTTTCTTAATTATATTGATTAGACTTTTATTTGAAGATTCGGCTAGACCATTTCCCTGAGGGTAGTATGTCGTGGAATGACCAAGAAAAATATTATATTTTTGGCAGAAACTGACCATAGCCATACATTTAAAATCTTGTGCGTTATCTATGACCATCTTTCGGGGGAAACCAAATCTAGACAAAATATTTTCTTCTAAGAAATCTATTACCACCGAATCAGTAGCCCTTCTAGTTGGAATAACTTACACCCATTTGGTGAAGTAATCTATAGTGGTCAGGATCCATCTGTGTTGAACGCTAGAATGAGGATTAATTTCACCTATGAAGTCTAATCCCCATTGCTGGAAAGGAGCTTTTGTTTTGACCAGAATCAATGGCATTGATGGGAGTTTATGTTTGCTTGAGAACAATTGGCAAGGGTTGCAAGCTCGGACCTTGGAGTTGACATCTGAGAAAATTTTGGGCCAATAATAGCCTATCGTTAGGATCTTATAAGTCATTTCCCTCCAGGTGTGGTGTCCTCCACACACTCCTTCGTGAAATTGGCTTATGACCTTTTCTATTTCTGATTCGACCAAACAAAACAACAAAAAGCCAAGTGGGTCCTTCTAATATAATTGTCCTTCCGATATACAGTACTTGACCGCATGCAACTTTAGTGTTCTAGCTTTGGATGGGGTTAAGTCATTTGGTCACTTCAAGGTCAACAAGTAGGACACTATGTCTTTGTACCAATTTGAAGAAGCAAATTTCTCTTCAACTCTGATTTCAACTATTTGTTCATCAAGTTCATTCATGTCCACACACTATTCACTTCTTTGTAATCCATTTATCCCAAGATCTCTGAAATTTGATTCAGCTAAGAGTTTATCTAAACCTTGCCCCTTCACTAGTTTCGTTGGTTTAATCTCCAAATCGAATTCTTGGATTTTGGCAAACCACCATCCTCTTTTTCCATCACTATCGGATTGAACCAAAATATATTTTATGGAGCTAGTAGGTACATATGCAATCGCCTTAGAATGCAACACATAGGTTTTGAAAGCCTTTAACGCCTTCACCATAGCATATGCTTGTTTTTCCATTATATTATATCTGAGTTCGGCATCTTGAAGATTTTTGCTAAAAAAGGATATCGGTTGCTCGAAACCTTCTTCATTCTTCTAAAGGAGTACCACGACAAGTGTGTGTTCGGAGGTGAATGAGAAAATAAGAAAATCCTTGAGATAATCAGGGCATGCTAGTAGAGGTGCCTCGCTTATAACTTTCTTGATGCATGCAAATGATGCTTTAGCTTCCGCAACCCATTTTACTTCGTTTTTTTTCTTCAGCATATCTGTGATCAATTTTACGATTTCAACAAATTTAGGAATAAATCTTCTCAAAAAAATTATTTTTCCTAAGAATGACTGAATCTCTTTTACATTCCTAGGAATACTTATTGTGTCTATAGATTCAACTCTTTTAGGGTCGATTCTAATTCCATCTCGAGACACAATATGGCCTAAAAGTTTACCTTTCTGCATAGCGAAGTGAGACTTTTTGGGATTTAAAGACAAACAAAATTTGCGGCATTTTTCAAATGCCTGTTTGAGATGTACCAAGTGATCTTCATCAGATTTGGAAAAAATTGTTAAATCGTTAAGATAGATAACCAAAAATTTATCTCTTTCGCAAATGAAAGTGATATCCATATCCCGTTGAAAAGTAGCACCTGCATTCATAAAACCAAACAAAATCTTATCATACATAAATGTACCCCAAGGAGTGGTAAAGGATGTCTTTTCTTTATCGTGTTCGCAAACAGCGATTTGATTATACCTGGAAAAGTCGTCAATCATTGACATCCTATTTTATCCCACTACTTTTTCTAAAACATGACCCATTTTGGGTAGGGGGTAATTAACTTTGAGGGATGATTTATCAAGATTTCTGAAATCGACACATAGTCTAATTTCCCTGTTATTCTTTCTAACTAGGACCAGGTTTTCTACCCAATCTGAGTAGCTCAGTGGTACGATTATCTTTGCATCTAAGAGCTTTTTGACTTCCTTTTCGATCACACGTAATAAAATAGGATTAATTTGTCTGAGTTTTTGTCTAAAGGGTTTGACACCAGGCTTCAGGGGTATCTTATGTTCGATCACATAGGTGTCATAGGTTCTTAGCTCTTCATATGACCAAGCGAAAACGTCTTTGTAATTTCTAAGAAAATCTGTGTATGTATTTTTGTTTTCAGGGGATAGATACTTGGATAGCTTCACCAACCGAGGATTTTCTTTCGTACCTATGTCACAGTCTTTAACTTCTTCAGGTTGACGCTGTAGAGTGGATTTTGAAGGGATATCATCTTGATTAAATAATCTTTCTAAGGGAATTAGACCCTTGGGGATCTGGTTATTTTTTAGAATGAGCATTCGATGGTTCATGATTTTATCATGGAAATCTTGAGGCTCCTCCCCTTTCTGCATGATCCAAATAGGATCATTTTGGTTTTCTTGGTCAGCATGTGTTTCGGCAAACTCATCTATAGATTCCAAAAAATTGTGAAGTTGTTCATCATCCTCAAAGACTTGCCAATGCTGTATATTATTCGGTATAGAAGGTCGATGCCTCATTTGTATGTGGTATTTTAGTTTAAATGCAGTAGGAGGCGTGAAAGTAGAGGTTGCCTTGGCTAACGCATCAGCCTATTGGTTTTCATTTCTAGGAATGAAATGAACTTTGACAAAGGAGAAGAAATTCTCGATCAAATCCCAGACACAATTCCTATAGGACCTCAACCTAGGATTTTTTTCCTGGTACTGTCGATTTACTTGTTTAATGATTAACTCAGCATCACCAAAGACTTCGAGGATTTTTATTTTCATTTTCCTAACAGCTTCTAGCCCTAACACTAAGGCTTCAGACTTGCATACATTATTTGTGCAGTCCACATTCCATTGAAGCCTATATGAAAAGGGGATTACAAATTCATCATCAGGAGCCACAAGGAGTGCCCTAGCTCCAGCTCCAAGGAAATATGTAGCACCGTCAAAATACATATTCCATACACCAGTACTATATACATTTTTTTTAATTTTTTCTTTTTTAGTTTTATCTTCTGTACAACTTTCGTCAATATCTACTTCAAAATCATCATCAATAGATAGTATACAATTTCCTAAATATTGGTCAGCAATATATACAGGATGGTTATTTGGGTTATGTGGATCACCTATCATGAATGATAACCTAGTTTCTCTGTAAAGACACGTGTATTGTCCTCCAAAAACTGGAATCGTAGCGTATGTCATGTCAATCTAGAGAGATCCTCCAAGCTTGGCACCCCGTGATCTAGATAACAACATACCATACTTCGGAGGGATGTTGGCAACCACTACATCCATAAGAATTCTTTTTGCGGGTATTTGTGCCAAACCTACCACCAGGTCTTTAATCAAACCTATGCATTTGACCTTTCTTGAATCAAATGAATATAAGTCTCCATATGGCTTGGTGATTTTGAGGCCTAGTTTTTCCATAATGGCTTTTGGCATCACATTGTGAGATGCTCCAGAATCTAGCATGTAGTTATGAAGTAGGTGGTCGAACAAGGTCAACATGATAGAAAAGGGGGCTATAATGTCTCTTGCACCTTCGAAATGCGGACCAAAAACTATGTTTGGCTTGTCATCTTCTAAGTTGATGACATCGGCCTGGATTTCGTCTTCTGAAAAGCTAATCATTTTGGCAATTTGTTTTCTGTATATGGGATTTTTAGCTAGTTCAACAAGTGGGATAGGGATTTTGATTTTATTTATTTTCTTTTGCAAATTAAAATTTCCCAGGGCCTTGTCGCTTTCTATGTTTGGGGCCTCCATTCCTTTCTTTTTAGCTTTTGTTTGTGGTGCGGACTTGGTTTCAATCACAAGATCCTATGTTTTCTTAGCAGTTGTTCCTACTAACTTTGACTTGATAGACTGTGTGTCATCAGTTTGGGTTTTTGCAGTTTTTTTCTCAGTAACTTTTGGAGCTATTTCATCGGTTTCGCCTCTAGGTAAAATATTTTTTGTTTGGGCGGTTGGAAGACTCTTGTTCCTAGGTCTCAAATTATATTTCTTGTTAAGCTCGACAATAATATCATCAACGATGCCCTGATAAGCTAGATCTTCAAAAGTGTCGTTGCTAACATCGTCTTCCGCTCTAAATTCATTATTTAAAGTTTTTTCGTAATCTTGTCTTGATAAATAAGGTGATTTATTATCATCACCAATATTATTTACATCCTCATTGAACTCTTCAAAATCTTCTAGGTCTTCTTCTCCAATGAAGTTTTCACCTTTGAAGGGGGTTGGAATTTTTTGATCTTCATTTTTTATTATTTTTCTGTGGGGCCTGAGGATCAAGATTCCTTCTAAAATATTTCCTAGGAAAAGTATCCCTTTTTGATTTATCTAGTTCCATTTTTGAGATCTTATTTGAAAGTTCTCTAATTACCCTAGCCATTTTGTCTATTTTATCTCCTGAGGATTTACCCAATCCTGATGATCCACCTTGTTCTCTGAATTTTCTATTTTCTTTATTTCTGGTTTCTATTTTAGCTTTTAATTTCCTTGATGCCATCATGTTCGATTCAATCTTGAGAGAATCATCTTACATTTTTGTGAGATCTATTGATCTCATTTCTCTCAAAAATAGGGTGAAGTCGGGATCAAAGGCACCAACAAAAGTCACCTTTGTTGTGGGTTGAGAAGGTTTGACCTCAACCGGGATTTTATTATACAACTTGTTAAACCTTTGCGTGAACTCTATAATAGATTCAGAGCTTTTCTTTCTAAGGGATCCGAATTCGGTTAGGTAGTAGAGGTGATCCCTCCTCTCTCCCCATTGTCTAATAAAAGTTCTTTGAAGTTCTTTGTAAGATCTTAGAGATCCGACTGCTAAGGATCAGAACTAGGTCCTCATCTGTCCTTCAAAAGTCTGAACGAGAAGTCTAGAATAGACATCTTCGTGTTCTATTCTGAGGATGTTGGAAAATTGTTCAAAGACGTTTATATGTTCTTGAGTGGTCAAATCTCCTTCCCATGTAAATTTCAGAAGGATTTTCATATAGTTTTCGGGAAGGTCGTGTAAGGGAACTGGGAGGAGAAGGGGGCCATATCTAGTAGCTACTTTAGAAAAGATCCCAAGAAGCGGTTCTTGGCCACACACTAGTCCTCCTAGGGAACCACCTCTAGCTCTAGCACCTCCATGTGTAGCCATTGATATATTTGACGTTGAATCTCTAAATGTGTGAGGAGAAGGTTCACGGAAATCTGGGGAAAAAACTTCGGGAAACGAGAACGTATCATATGACAGGGGAAGAGAGAAGGATCTCTCAAGCGTTTCTTGAACGTTCAACTACGTAAAATTAGGTTGACAAGTAGTATGTATAGGTGAGATGACTTGTCTAAAGGATCTTCATGATTTTAAAATATTTTCCGGATCAAAGACTGGCGAGGTCTGCTTGTCGTTCGAGTTCTTTCTAGGGTTTTTTCGGCTACTAGCCAGTTTACTTATTGTGGAGTCTCCAAGTGAAAAATATAAGGTAGCCTTAGAAGGTTTTCTATCTTTGTTCACTATCAAAGAAAGAAAGTGTCAATGTCATTATTCCCAGGGAAATGTTTCGTTTCTTCGTTCCCCGACAACGATGTCAAAAATATGTTGTTCCCAAGTTTATACTTTAAGGCTATAAAGTATACCGTCAAGGCATCCGTAAAGGTAAGGGTAATTAAAAGGGTAAGAATCAAAATGAATCGTAAATCAAAGTTGGTTTCTCAACTGCCTCTGTCTAACTTCCCTTTGTTCTTGGATGCTAATATATCTCTCAATAGCTGCCCATGAATGTTCTAATTCAACCTGATTAGTAGTTGTTTTCAGAATAGTATTAAAAAGGTTCAAAGCTATGCTAGTTTGATCTTGGAGACCAGGTTCTATGATAGGCTATCTATTATTTGGGACAATCATGGAAAATAAATTTTTAATTAAAATATTAATAGTTTTTGATAAATTGTTGCTCCAATTTTTTAAGGCATGAAAATAAGAAAAAAAAATTGGAATTCAAAATAATAATATAATAACAGTTGAGGTTGTTTCCTAGACTTGAAACAATTTTAAGAATAGTAAAATAACAAAGTGGAACTATTGTGAAAATATGAGGCTTTAATCAAGAAGGAATCTCATATTTTAACAGGGGATAAGGAGGAAAATGAGATTTCTAATGAAATGTTAAATATAATAATTCAAATGATCTATAGGTCTTAAAATTACTAATAGCAATTTCAAAGGAAAAGCTGTAAATAATTTGATAACCAAATCAATTCAAACTACAAAGATGTATGAAACAAACTTATAGTTGATCATTCATTAGAAGAACATTGAAAGAGAAACATAAAAATTGTAAACCGGGTTAAAGAACACATAGCTTCAAGTTGACAGAATTCAGAATCTCGTCTGCATTATTTATATCACAATGGATGATTTTTTTTTTTAATACAATCAGATCTCTCCAAAACCAAAATCCCTTTCTTAGTCTTGTCAAAACATATTTATACATGATCATCAAATATTTTTTCCCATTGGTGATTAGCCAACTTCCTAAGACTACAGTTACATGGATGAACAATGTCAAACCATTTACATTTCTTCTCTAACTACTTTATTATTCTAATGATGAAAATATTCAAAAGAGTATCTCGTGTCTGTGTTGATGAACTTGCTCCTTCTGCTTTAAGACAATGAACACATTTTCCCAGGAACTGTACTAAAACTCTGGGAGCTTCTGGAATATCCCTTGCTTCGAATAAGAAAAACTTTCTTTGTAGTTGTGGTAGACGATCTTCAATTATTTTTCTTGTCAACTTAATAGTTTGCAACTTTAAGCTTGGCATCACTAGCCATTTGTCGATTTCGGTGAAATTGATTACCTTTATTTTTTGGATTTCCACTTGTATTTCTCCAACTCTTCTTTAAATCTTAACTGATGCTTGACAATATTAATTTCCCCTAACAACTCGGGACAATCGTTTTTTCCGATGTTCAAAGAAGCTCTTTGTAAAAGATCAAAAATTCCTTGACAATCATCATTTACCTCTCTGGTTACTCTTTTGTTTTCTGCAAGGTCTACCTCCCACACCTTAAGTATCACATCACCTTTGATATGTTCTGAAACAGATAGTTTTTTAGCCTCTCTGAAATCCTCTTTTGTTGACATAGCCACTGCTTTTTGGAAAGTTGTTCTGGATGCCTTCACTTCTCTTTCTTTATGGAGAATATTCTCCAAGGATTTATTTGTTTCCTGAAAGTAATTCTGGATGACTTCCAGATTTAAAAAAACTCCTTGTTGTTCCTCTTCTATCTTCAAATGTATTCCCAATACCTGGGCCTGGAAAATTTCAAGCTCTACCACTTGATTTGAAATGGAACTAATCTTATCTTGTAATTGTTTATTTGTTCTTCTTACTTTAGGACTTGTGCCTGAGTGACCTTTATTTTATGATTTGCTTCCTCTAAGCTTTCTTTCACTTTCTGAATCTCTTGAATATCATTTAATCTATCTTGTTCTAGACCCTTTTTTTATTCCCCAACTAATATTTCTTTCGGTCTCTTTCAGTTGAACCTGTAGCTGAGCTATCATTTGGTCTTTCTGTTCCAACATAGTTTTCAAATTGCCCACAGAGTACATATTCGTCAATGCTAAAGCTCCCATCGTGCCTGCTATCTCTGTAGCGAATTCTCCCTCTTTAAGTTTTTTTCCATCTATAATGACCCTATGTTTTTTAACCATCATATCTCCTCTTGGATGAAATTCTTGTTTGAGGATTGACTTTCTCTTTTTACTAAAGAAATAATCGGATGAAGGAATCTCATCTCTAGAAATAGGCTCAAGATCACTAACATACAGATCTCCCTTGTGGGGGTTTCCATAAGTAGACTACAACGGAGTCAAGGAAGTGATGGGACATCCAAGTTCTATCGATGATGTTCCTCCTACCTTTTTCGGAAAGCTCTCAGGGATTTCTGAAGGTGTTTCCAACTCCTTTCCTTTCCCTGCCTCTGATTCTTCTATCTGAGGAACTCCTATTTCCTGTGAAGGCATTTCACCCTCCTTCATTTTTCATTTCGTATTTACTTTATCCTGTACATTTGTTTCAAAGCCTGGGGGAGGGTCTTCCTGTTTTGGAGGAGGGTTCATAGATTCACCTTGCAAACTCTTTGGTAAACAACTTCATCTGTGACTCTGAAATGACATGAAACCAACTTGTGAGTCAAGTGACATGGCATGTACCCTGTTCAATACTTCTTCATAGGTTTTGAACTCCTTGAAAATATCATCATAAACAAAAGTTTCATGCTCATAAGCTTTCAAATTACAGTGCATCAAATGTCTTCTTACAAATTGATAAGGGTCATTCTTTCTGTGCTCAATATCTACTAGTTTTATTTCTTCTAATGCTTCAACCTCTACTTTAGAGTGGCCAACGTTTAGCAATGAAAATTTCCCGACATACACAGGGAAGACTAGCCAAGATTTCTTCTAAGCTACCTTTAGCTCTATCCCAATACCACCTTTCACTATTTGATGTGCTACCTCCCTCAATACCAATCTATCCGAGAGGAATTTCGGAAGTGCGTGAGGGGGAATTGAGAACCCATAAACCCTAACATAAGAAAAGTTCTCATCAATAAACCAGTCGGCTATAGCTTTGAGATTTCGTGAGACTGACTCAGAAATGCGAGGGGGTTCACAGCCATAAAACATGTTATGCATTGGAATTATTATGAAATGGAAAATTTCGTAAAATGTATCCTTAGCATTTTCTTCCCATAGTGTAGAATGATATTCATGAATGAGCTTAGGGCAAGTTATGTTCCAACTCCAATTCATCAAGGGAAAATGAGTCATGAAGCAAACTTTATTCATAATGTATGCTAACATATAAAAGGCCACTGGTTATCCTTTAGATTTTGCAACTCTGTAGTTTGAAACTTCTTGAGCTAGGTTATCAGATAGAATTTTACTCCAGTTGAAAGTGAATCCTTCTGAAGCTTCTTCTAAAAAGGCCACCCAATCTGCATGAAAATGGCAGGGATCCTTTCTCCCGAACAGTCTACACAACATAATAGCTACATAGACCATGTATTCATTCAAAGATGTCATGGCATAAACCCCATGGGTATCAGCCCTAAACTTTGATGGACATCTCGACCAATCTCTAATTAAATCAGGATAAGTTTGGTCTGCCTTAGTACACTCTTTCCTTTGAAATTCAACTAAAAACTCAACATTAAAAATGTACTTATTATTCGGTGAGATCTTATGCATTACTCGTATATGTTCTGGCCTGAACAAGCCGACAATGACCCCTTGATTATTTAAGATGCTCCTCGTCAGAATATCAACCTTTTCCAGTGCCTAACTAATCATATCATTATATGCCAAAAGCCGAGGGAGGGTCGTGATCTTATGAAGTTCTGATTATGCTATATCCTGAAAGTGATTATCAAAATCAATATGAGAATTCTTGAATTCGAATTCCAGGAGTTCAGAGATTTGTGTCCAAGATTTAATGGAATCAATAGTGTGTGGCGTAGTATCAGATATGATATCTCCTTTTTCTGTATCTTCACTCTTCTTCGGTGCTTTTTTTGGTGCCATGACTTTAAGTTAGATGGAAAACGTATCACAGAAAAGGAGTGTATGGGCTCAGCTAAATGCTTCATGCGCTTGATAGAATGAAACAGAAAATGTTGCGAAACATAGACCTTCAAACTCTCTTTTAATTCATTTAACAATGAGGGGACTGACGCAGCTGACAAGAATTCAAGATATTTAATGCTGTAGATATTTACTAAGATACACATTAGTGTCACATATCACCAATTATTCTTTATTTAAATGGTCGCATTTTGGATCTTTTGAATTTAAAAATCGGAACATTTCATTCAATCGGGAACTGAAACGTGAACAAAACCTAACAATATTTATTATTTTTAATCATGTTTTCAAAATAGAGTTAATTTATATTAATCACAGATTAAGAGTCAAAATTTTTCATTTCGGGATTTTGGGGATCATGTTGACAAGAGGTATGTTATCACAGAATCCCGAATTCCGAAATCGTGAAATCACAAGAAGATTAATTAAGACTTAAATTCATTTTAGCAAA
This sequence comes from Picea sitchensis, assembly GCA_010110895.2. Taxonomy (NCBI): domain Eukaryota; kingdom Viridiplantae; phylum Streptophyta; class Pinopsida; order Pinales; family Pinaceae; genus Picea; species Picea sitchensis. The sequence goes on along the minus strand of SNQJ01S0058804.1, from coordinate 122,090 downwards.
ATAATTGATCGGTATTAAGCATTTCAAGATTTCGGGGATCGTGTTGACAGGAAGTATGTCATCAATGAATCCTGATTTCTGAAATCACGATATGATTAACTTAGGACTTAATTAATTGGGATTAAGGAAAAAAACAAGATTAATTCAGTTTAACACAAATTATAGGTCGGGATTTCGTGTTTCGGGATTTCGGGGGTTGTGTTGACAAGAAGTATGTCATCGATGAATCTTGATTTCCAAAATAGTGATATGATTAACTTAGGACTTAATTAATCAAGATTAAGGAAAAAAAAAGATTAATTCAGTTTAACATAAATTATAGGTCGGGATTTTGCGTTTCAGGATTTCGTGGATTGCGTTGACAAGAGATATATTATCACTGAACTCCCAATCCCGAAATCAAGATTTGATTATCTTAAGTCTTAACTTCTTGTGTTAGTGAATTAATTAATCATAATTTGAACTAACTCTCATTCTTTCGGGAAACCAGGGATCAGGATTTCGTGATTCAATATGTACTGAAAAATATGTTCACATCAAACCCTGAATCCCAAAAACTTTTAAAAGTTAATCTTAACTCCATTAGGTTTAAAGGTTGTCATGATTAAAATAACTTTATAGAAAATGCGTCGGGATTCTTATAACATTTTAGGTTTTATACCCTTTATTATTTAAAGAATAAAGTTTTTCGGGAAATCAGTACCGGGTGCTTAGGAATGATAACGAAGCTTATGCTTTATGCAAATCCGAAACCCAAAAAAGGAAAGTTTGGGTCTTAAGGATTAAAATTTTTAAAATTTGTTTCAACACAAGGCATGATATTTGAACCATTGCATCATTCTTGATGTTAGAGATTAAGAAAATATTGAACCTCCAGTGAGAGTTACACATAGGCATGTTGGGAGGAACACATGCACATTCCTAAGAACATCTACACATTCCTCACATTCCTAAGAACTCGTTCACATAACTGGTGGGAATTCCTAGGAACTCTCAAGGGACCCCATTCCAAAGTGTTTGAGAAAGTAAGAGGGAGGGAGAGGGAGACAGAGAGGGAGGGTAGAGAGAGAGAGAGATAGAGAGATAAGAATTGGGGAGAGAGATGGAAGGGGGGTAGAAAGAGGTAAAGAGAGATAATGGGGGTAGAGGGTGTTTGAGTGTGAGAGGAGGTGGAGAGGGAGACCAAGAGGGCAGTAGAGAGAGAGTAGAGAAGGGGAGAGATAGAAGGGGAAAGGGTAAAAAAATGGGGAAGAGTGGGGATAGAGGAGGGGATACAAAGTGAGGAGGAATAGGGTATATGCAGGAGAGAGAATCTAGAGAGAGGAGGGCTGAGAGAGGGAGGGTAGAGAGGTAGGAGAGATGATAGATGTAGTAGACAAAGAGAATGTCAGTGATCTGCTCTATCGTGTCCTCATTCACTTTCCTCTTGGAAACCTCTAGAAAAACAATTAGTAGATAGAGAGAAGATATAATGGGAGGGAGGGGAGAGATAGAGGGAGGAAGGGGGTAGAGAGAGAGTGTGAGAGGGGCCGAGAGAAAGAAAGAGAGGGGGGATAGGCATGGAATCTTTGATATTGTGAAAAAGAGATAGGAGAAGGAGTAGAGAGTGTAAGGTACTATATCTATTATAATATATAAAAACAAAAATATTGCAGAGAATAACAGCAGAATAACACAATAGATGAAACCACAACACCAAAATAATTCCTTTATTAATAAGGAAACAATATTCACTTTCCTCTTCGAGGGGGAAACCTCTAGAAAAACAATCCTCTATTGCAATAATTCTCAAGACAAAACTTTCCATTCCCTCTAATCCTATTTCTATTAAATATATCTACCAAAAGAACAATCTATAGGAAGATATTCTAGAAGAGGAAGCTTCTATTAGGTATTCTTACATTTGACTTATTCTTCCTTATTACTATAAATTATTAATACTTCCCTTTATTACATGGAAAATATATTGTTCTATCTAGGTGATGGGTTAGGAAGGTTAGGTCCATAACATTCCCTCCCCCTTCAAAAACAACCTTGTCCTCAAGGCTTGAGATGAGGAAATTGTTGCATAATGTTAGCTAGCTCCAAGGTGGCATAAATGGAGTTGTGTCTTTTCACTATACTAGCACTTCCTTCATGGTCCGTTGATGGAGACCACACTCAAGTTAGTAAAAGAACGCCTGTGGCTACAACCATATGGAGCCTTCTTCATCCAAATCTAGAAGACTAGTTTGAGTTTGGAACTTAGTTCCAATCACCTTCTTTAAGAATGATAGATGAAAAACATGTTGGAGCTTAGAATTATTTGGCAAAGCTAACTGATAGGCCACTTGTCCCATGTAATTTAGAACTGTATAAAGAAAACAAAATTTTGGCACCTGTTTATGACAATGGTCAACCTTGAGTGAAGTGTGTTTAAAAGGTTGCAAAAGAACAAATAATTGGTCCCCATCAACAAATTGAAATTCTAAGCGACCTTGATGTTCTTGTTACTTCATGCAATTATGATCCATGACCAAATTCCCTTGTTTCTTTGGAAAACATCACATTCTGCCAAAAAAGCGTGAATTTCATGTTTCATAGGATTCGAGAAAAAAGAACGTTTGACCCTGTCATAGGTTTTGGTAAGCCCTCAGTACCCAATTGTGGGTGTATCACGAATCTCTTAAGTTCTGGTTGTTTACTTAAATATAGATGGTATATTTAGCGAATCTTATCATTGTTCCAATAGTACGCTCAGGAAACTATAGAATTGTCTTGCAATTGTTGGATGAGACCCAAAATTTTTGGATCTTGCAGCCACTCCTTGGAGCCAATATGGTACAATGAAGGAGAGGGAAAAAAGGGACCCTTCATCTTCATATTTTTTTCATCAACCATATTTTCTTTGTATTTCTTGTAAATGATCTCATAATCATATCCAAATAGCTTAGTCACCAATTTTTGTTGCTTCGGGGATGAAATATGTTGCTCAAGAAAATACTTGAGGCTATGATGATCTATCTTAATTTGGAATCATTTCCCTAATAGATAAGGGTCTCGGATATCCACTACATGTAGAATAGCCAACATTTCCTTTTCATAGATTAATCGGACCAAATGTTGCTCTAAAAATTGGTTTCTCGTAAAGGCCAAAGGTTGGCCATATTGCATAAGGACTAGTCCAATTCCTCTTCTCGAAGCATCACATTCCAGGACAGAGGTCTTTGTGAAGTGAGGAAGGGAAAATACATGAGTGGTGTGCATAGACTCCTTCAAGTATAAGAAAGGAATGATTAGTTTTTGGAGTCCAAGTGAAAGAATTATTTTTAAGGAGAGAAGTGAGAGGAGTCACAATCTTTCCATAATTCTTAACAAATTTGCCATAATATCTTGTTAAACTGAGAAAACCACACAAGATTTTGAGATTATTAGGGTGAGGCCAATCCTCCATATATTTAATCTTCTTAGGATCCTCCGTGAAACCTACCTTGCCAATAATATGACCCAAGTACTAGACTTCCAAGGCTTCAAAAGAATATGTAGATCATTTGAGAAAGATTTGGTGTTGAGAGAGTAGATGAATAACTCGATCCACAATGCAAATGAGCAAGATGGGTTGTCTAGGTTTTACTATAGATGAGAATACCATCAAAGAAAACTAATGCAAAATCATGGAGTAAAGGAGATAAGACATGATTCATCAGGATTTGGAAAGTGGAAGGAACATTACACAATCCAAATAGCATGACCAGGAAATCATATTAGCCCTCATGAGTTTTAAATGTAGTCTTAGGAATGTATGCATATTTTCTTTGTATTTGGTGGTAGCGATAACAAATATCAAGTTTATTGAAGAAATCGACACCACTTAATTCATCCAAGAGATCATTTGTTGGTTGGGGAGCCTAATTATCATCCTGATTCAGAGGCCTTTTGTTTTCAACCGTGTTTATACCCCGTGAAGTATTCACACCCCATAAGTATGCACACTCTTCTATCAAGGGAGTACAGAGGGGGGTTAACCCCTTTGCGCAGTTCGAGGGGGCTATCCCCCTGGATGGGGGGTCCAAGGGAAAGTGCCCCCTCGGTGGGGGAAGCATCCCCTGAATGAAAAATTGCCTTATAAAATTATATTGTAATTTCATTGTAAATTTGGACCGTTCATTATAAGGTCGCAAATAAAACGATAGAAGTTATGTTATGGTTTTTTTCCCTAGAAGGAAACCCTCTCTTATGAGGGAAATGTATTGCGGCTATGTATCATAGTGAATATTGTATTCTGAGATAGGAGACTATGAGAGAAAGAAGAGGAAGTTACATCCAGTTTGTTGTAGGTTGTATCCCTTCATTTGTTGGATAATAATAAAGGAATGACTTGGAAATTTATCTGGTGGACGTAGCCCACACTGGGTGAACCACGTAAATTTGTGTCTCTATTGTATTGTGTATCTTTTGTGTTTTGTTTCCGCATTTGTTTTATTTTATTGCTCCATGGTCCTATTTTTCTAACAACCGGTACCAGACGGAAAGGTAACTCACAGGAAAGGAGGGTTCCTAGTTCGAGTGGGAGAAATGGCGGAAGATTTAAAGTTTACGGTCGAAATATTTAATGACCAAAACTACCATTTGTGGAAGATGCAGATGGAAGGTTATTTATATCAAAAGGATCTATTCCTACCATTGGGTGGAGTAGCAAAGAAGTCAACGACCATGAAGGACGAAGAATGGGAGATTCTTGACAGAAAGGCTCTAGGAACGATATGGCTAAGCCTGGCAGTGTCAATGGATTTCAATATTTCGAAAGAAAAGACAACGAAGGCTTTGATGGATGCATTGGCTAAATTGTATGAAAAAACCTCGGCGTCCAATAAGGTATTTCTAATAAAGAGATTATTTAATATGAAAATGTCATAAGGTGAGTCTGTTGTAGATCATTTAAATGATTTTAATACGGTTACTAATCAACTAAGTTATGTAAAAGTGGACTTTGATGATGAGGTCAGGGCTCTTCTAATCTTATGTTCATTTCCAGAAAGATAGAACGACTTGGTAATGGTTGTAAGCAACTTTGTTTCTCGTTCAAATACTTTAAAATTTGATGATGTTGTTGGTGTTATCCTTAGTGAGGAAATGCGACGAAAAATCACAGGTGAGACATCAGGGGAAGACAAAAGGATAGAGGAAAGGGCCCAGGGATATGTGGGAATTCTAGGAAGGGAAGATCAAAATCTAGACTTGGAAATATAGAGTTCTGGAATTGTAGGAAGAAAGAACATTTGAAGAAAGATTGTAGAGCTCCAAAGAAACAAAGAGATGGACATCAAGAGAGAAACCAGGAAGCAAATGTAACAGGTGATGTGTTACAAGATGCTTTGATTCTTTCTGTAGATAATATTTCTGAGTCTTCGGTAGTAGATTCAGGGTCTTCATTTCATTCCACGCCCCATGGGAAACATTTTCTAGATTATGTTCAAGATGATTTTGGACAGGTTCATTTGGGTGATGATGCACCATGCAAAATTGTTGGAATGGGAAAGGTAAAAGTAAAGCAACGTAATGGAAACCAATGGTTGTTGAAAGAGGTAAGACATGTTCTAGATCAAAGGAAAAATATAATTTCAATAGGACAATTGGAAATTGAAGGCTGTATATCCATATTTATAGATAAGATGTGGAAGGTCATCAAAGGATAGTTGGTGATAGCAAAAGGGGAGAAGGTAGGTACATTGTATGTACTGGTAGTACTGAATGTTCTATCTCTTTATATTCTACAAGAGTGGATACAACACTGTGGCATCATAGGATTGGACACATGAGTGAGAAGGGGATGTAGATACTTCACAAAATAAATTTGTTGCCAGATCTTAAACAAATTGATTTGGACTTCTGTGAGCATTGTGTTTATGGAAAACAAAAGAGAGTCAAATTTATCAGAGTCAGAAAAGCAAAGAAAAATGAAATGTTAGAGGTTGTGCATACAGATGTATGGGCACCATCTCAGGTATCATCTCTTGGTGGATCTCATTATTATGTTACTTTTATTGATGATGCAGCTAGAAAAACTTAGGTTTATTGCATTCGACAAAAATCTCATGTTTTTGATACTTTTCAGAAATGGTAATCTTTGGTTGAGAATGAGACAAGAAAAAGTTTGAAGTGTCTCAGATCAAGTAATGGAGGTGAATATTGCAGCAAGGAGTTTGACGATTATTTTCATACCATGGGATTCGTAGAGAAAATACAGTTCCAAGAACACCACAATAAAATGGTGTGTCGGAAAAGATGAACAAGACAATCATGGAGCATGCAAGGAGTATGAGATTTCATGTTGGCTTGCCCTTACAGTTTTGGGCAGATATTGCAGATACTTTTGTTTAATTAATAAATAGAGGACCTTCAATCTATTTGGATGGTAGACTTCCAGAGGAGGAATGGACAGGAAAAAAATGTAAACTATTATTTTTTGAAAACTTTATGTTGTCAAGCATTTGTCCATATTCATAAAGAAAATAGAACAATTATTGAGGCAAAATCCAAGAAGTGAACTTTTATTGGATACGATGTTAATGATTTTGGTTATCTCTTCTGGGATTATGAAAATAACAAAATAATTAGGAGTATAGATTTCATATTCAATGAGAAGGTCATGTACAAAGATCGGTTGCAGGGAAAGAAACAAGAAAATGAAAAAACAAGAATACACAATGCTTGATGAGATCATTGAAATTTTTTTCCAAAGGAACCTAAAAATAAAAATGTACAACAACATGAGCAACAGGTACCTCAAACACCTGCAAGTTTTGTTAGAAAATCTATGAGGTTAAGTATACCCCCTGAACAATACTCTCCTTCATTGTATTATTTATTGTTGACTGATTCTGGTGAACCAAAATGTTATGAAGAGGTAATGCAAGTAGAAACCAAAAATAAGTGGGAGCAACGCATGAAAGAGGAAATGAATTCCTTGGTAAATAACCATACTTGGGACTTGGTTCTGTTGCCTACAGGAAAAAAAGAATTGCAGAATAAATGGGTTTACAAGTTGAAGAAGAAGATGGAGGAGAAAAATGGTACAAGGCTAGACTTGTTGTAAATGGATTTGCACAAAAGAAAGGTATATATTTTGATGAAATATTTTCTCCTGTTGTTAAAATGAATCCAATTAGGACTATTTTGAGTCTCGTAGTAGTAGAATATTTGTATATTGAACAGTTAGATGTAAAAACAACTTTTCTCCATGGGAATTTGGAGGAAAAGATTTATATGCATTAGCCACAGGGGTATGAGGTCAAATGGAACGAGAATTTGGTATGCAGGTTGAAGAATAGCTTGTATGGCCTAAAGCAAGCTCCAAGGAAGTAGTATTTGAAGTTTGACAGGTTTATGATAGAATAGGGTTATAGTAGATGTCATTATGATCACTATGTTTATTTTAAAAGACGACAAAATGGAAGCTCTATTATCTTTCTATTATATGTAGATGACATGCTTGTTGCAGGGTCTGATATGCAGGATATAAATGTACTCAAGAATAAATTATCTAATTCATTTGCGATGAAGGATTTGGGTGCTACAAAGAAAATTATTGGTATGAGAATAATAAGAGTCATGAAAAATCGCAAATTGACATTGTCTCAGGGTTAGTACATAGAGAAGGTGTTGGAAAGGTTCCGAGTGAAGAATGAAAAACCATTTAGTACACCTTTGGCCAGCCATTTCAAATTAACTAAGGAAATGTGTCCCAAGACACATGAGGAGATAGAATACATGTCTAGGGTCCCTTATTCATCAACAGTTGGCAACTTGATGTATGCAATGGTTTTCACAAGACCAGATATTGCAAATGATGTGGGAGTTGTGAGAAGGTATATGAACAATCCAGGTAAAGAACATTGGGAGGAAGTAAAGTGGATTCTCAGATATTTGAGAGGTACTGCTACTCATGCATTATGTTTTGGACGTTCAAACACTTTTCTACAGGGATATGTTGATTCAAATATGGCAAGTGATAAAGACAGCAAGAGGAGAACCACAGGGTATGTTTTTACTATAGGTGGAACAACAATAAGTTGTATTTCAAAGCTACAAAATGTCATTGGACTTTTAGAAACAAAGGTAGAGTATGCTTTTGCTACAGAGGCTAGTAAAGAAATGATTTGGTTATAGAGGTTTATGGAGGAAATGGGAAAGAAGAAGGAGAATAATAGGTTGTATTGTGACAGTGAGAGTGTCATTCATCTTGTAAATAACTCAACCTTCCATTCAAATACTAAGCATATATAGCTGAGGTACCATTTCATACGATCCATCTTGGAATATGGACATTTGAAGTTGGAAAAGATACACACTAGCCACAATCTTGCAGATGTGTTAACAAAGGGAGTAACCAGGTAAAAACTGAGTTCCTGCTCAGTTTCAGTTGGTATTCAAGAATGAATATGAAGATGAGAAATTTTCCAAGTCCAAGAAGGTTCAGAGTCCAACATATACATAATTGGTGGAGTTGTTGAGATCAATATCCAAGTGGGATATTGTTGGTTATGGAGCTTGATTATCTTCCTGATTCAGAGGTCTTTTGTTTTCAGTTGTGCTTATACCCCCTAAAGTATTTACACCCCATAAGTATGTATACTCTTCC